>JAKFHU010001658.1:0-102001 GCA_023783475.1 Daubentonia madagascariensis
GGTGCAAATATTACACAAGGAAAGAGGCGGATTCACTTTTTACTTCAGCCATACGATTTCTGCACTTAGCAAACTTGGTTAAACACGTGGGCCAATGGCAATATCACTTGGGTTTGAATCTGGAATTCTGTCCACAGGTAAAATAATTGATCTCTCCATGCCTCAGTTTCCTCATCTGAGAAATGGGGATGATAAAAGTTCCTCCATTGTGTAACAGAATAATATGTATGAACTGTTCAGAACAGTGCCCGACACATAGCAGCTATACGTGAGTTTTCTTTAGTTATCACGACTTTGGTCAGAGAGGTAGCAGCTCCAAAGCTGACTCTACCCTGGTCTCAGGTGGACAATGGCCCGTGAGTTATGTGGCCTGAATTTCTGTCCTCAGCATTCCTGCTGCAAGCACAAGGAAAATCACTTAAAGCAGTGGTCCTCAGCTGCAGATTAGATTCATCTGGGAGTTTTTAAAAATCCCAATGCCCAGGCTGCTTCCCAGGATGGCCAAATTGGAATCTGAGGAGGTGGGACTCAGGCATCAGCGGTTCTCTACGCTTCCATGTAATTCCAACATGCTGCCAAGATTGATAATAATTGCCTTAATTCCTTTTTTCCTTAGGAAAACTGGGAGATTGAGCTTAATGAATTGGTTGTATAGAACTTTACTCTGATTGATAGTGTCGGCATTAACTGTGAACTTGTAGCATCTTGGGCCTTGTCCCAGACCAATTAAATCAGACTCTGCAGTTTAACACATGCCTAGGTGATTTGTATGCACATTAAAGTTTGAGAATTATGGCGAGTTCTTTGGTATTCATGGGTTCTTTGTGGTCAAGTAGAAAAAATTCCGGTCCCATCCTTCTAATGCAGAAAACCAGATGATGACTATTAACATCAAGTACAGTGGGGATGTTCAGGGGTGTGTTCTGTTTTTGAAGATAATAAGACACATAAGCAAGGGGAAGGTGAAAAGACCATTGACCTTATAATTGAGAGACTCAAACAGAGGTCTCAAAAGTGTCAAAGTAGCTCAGTGATTTGGGGGTGAGCCACTTAACCTCTCTGAGCCTCTGCTTCCTCAAACATCTTGTAGCGCCTCTCAGATACCAGAACCTGTGCTAGGTGCCGTGTACAATACCAAAACAAAACTAAGAAAAACCACACACACACTCTCCCCCACAAACATGCACACACACAGCCAACAGCAAACAAGACTCTTAGGGAGTTACAGTCATTACAAATAATTATTATACACAATAGAGAAACGAAGTGAAAAGACCTGGGAAACCGAAGGAGGGCGCGGTAACTTCTGCCTGGGCTCATGATGGACGTGACGTTTGTGTTCCCGCTGCATGAGCAGGCGCATTTGATGTCAGCAGGGGTGAGAACCACAGGAGCCGAGGCAGGAGGGTGAGAAAGTTGAGGCAGAATCATGTATTTTAACTGCATATTAGAATTTATTGGAATTCTTGGGCATAAAAAAAGACATTCGTACCTTCCACATTCTTATCATTGAAAATCAGTTCAGTAGCAGGCGATCTTCCCGGTGCTCTCCTGTGCCTGTGAAAACACAACTCTGCATTCTAGCCAGGACAGACAGGTTGTAAACAGCATAAATTAGCAAATGTCATAGTATAATGAAAGCAGAATGTGACAGAAGAGCATCCCAGGCAAAGAGAATAGCAAATACAGACTCTTGAGGCAGGGGCAGGCTGTCGTGTTCACAGAAGGAAAGTGGCCAATGTCTAGAGTGAGTTCGAGTGCAGGAGAATAGTTGGAGATTAAATCAGAGAGGCAACGTCAGGCCCAGCTGTGTTGAGCCTTGAAGACCGTGATAGCACTTTGGCTCCTGTTCTGAGTGAGAAGAGGAGCTACTGGAGGGTTTTGAGTGGACAGATGACATGATCTGACTTAAGTGTAAATGGATCATTCTGGCTGCTGTGTTGAGAAGATGTCAGGGAGGCCAGGGTGGAGGTGGAGGGTCCACTTAGGAGGCGGGTGTCGTAATCCAGGCAATCAGTAGTGGTGGGCTGGGAGGGGTTACATTTTGTATATTTTCTGAATGACTGATTAGGATTTATCGCATGTAGGGAAAGGAGTCATCCAAGGCTGAATCCAAGGGCTTTGGTGTGGGCGGTTGGAAGAAGTGAGCTGTCATTAACTGAGAAGGGAGAGATGCCAGGGGGCCAGAAGACTAGGAGCTCAGTTTGGGGAATGTTAGGTCTGACATGTCCATTGGACATGCAAGTGGATGTTGAGTAGGAGTCTGGTGTCTGGAGATATAAATTCTGTGAGTCTGCAGGGTTTAGAATGTATTTTAAAACTTAAGGCTGGATGTGTAGGAAGAGAAAAGACCAAGCACTGAGCCCTGGGGGGTCCCACTATTCGGAGGAGCAAGCAAGGAAGGAGACAGAGGAGGTGTGGCCAGTGAGGAAGGAGGCAGACCAGGGGCTGTGGCATCCAGGGAGCCCAGGGAACAAAGTGCTCTGGGGAGAAGACAATCAACCAAGTCGCTCGCTGCTGACTGGCCGACTAGGATGAGGCCCGAGACTGGACCACTGGATTCAGCAGCACGGAGGCTGTCGTTGCCTCCACGTGAACTGCTTCAGTGGGATGTGGGGTGAAAGCCTGGCCACAGTGGTTGAGGAGAGAGGGGACAGGAATCGTAGGCAGCAGCTAGAAACCCTGCTTCTGAGGAGTTTTGTCGTAAAGGGAAACAGAAAATCAGAAATCAGAGCCATATCTGGAGAGGGAACTGGGTCTTCTCTCTGTCTGAGTTCCTCCAGAAGCAGCCCCAAGTGGAAGTGGTTTGTGGGGGATGCTCAACCATTGACTGTCAGCAGGGACGTGGGGAGTTAGACGTGGGGAGCAGCTGTGCTGTGAGGATGGTTGACCAAGCCAGCTCTCATCCGGGCTGATGGCGCTCAATCCTGCGTGGAAGCTTTGGGCATGGGACACACCCCCCGGAATTATCCCACCCGAGGGGGAATGGGCCTGTGGCATTTATATACCAGCTCCGGCCAGTCGTTGGTTGGAGGGTGTTCCAGGGAGTGTTCATTTACTGGCCTGCTATGGGTGGGGGGGAAACTGAGGCAGAACAAAGCAAGCCCTCGGCTGGAGAAGAAGTTGTGACAGATGGAGGCAGGGCCTACACACACTGAAGAGGCGAGGACGGAGGTCCAGGCCGGGGGCGGCAGCATCTGCTTCAAGCCCAGAGACACGTTTTAAAAAATGATGGGAGAAATAAAACTGTCTTTGCTGATGGGAATGATTATGTGCGTGTGTGCATGTGTATGTGTGTGCGTGTGTATGTGTGCGTGTGCGTGTGGGAGGGGCATGTGGAGGGAGGGGGGAAACGTATGAAATGATATACAGTCACTTATCGCTTAATGATGAGGATATGTCCCGAGAAATGTGTCATTAGGGGAACATCACAGAGTGACTTACACAAACCCAGATGGCGTAGCCTCCTACACACCTAGATATATGGTATAGCCCAGGGGTGGAGAACCTGCGGCCTTAAGGCCACATATGGCCTTCTGGGTCCTTAAGTGCAGCCTTTTGACTGAATCCAAATTTTACAGAACAAATCCTTTTGTTTTCATTAATACTTTTTGTTTGTATTTATATTTTATCTTTTATATTTACATTTTATTTTTAAAATGAACATATTTAAAATACCAAAGAATAAAATAAGTTTCAACGGAATAATCCTCCCGGATTGACCGGCACAATGAGAACATTAGTAAGCCATAAAGGCTGAACTGATGGCTGCTATGCTCTGCTTTAGTTCCAACTTCCCCCGCCTGACTGGCGCCGCTACCACACAAGGCTGGCTGGCGAGAGTTTACGGGGGTTGAGTACACCAGTCTGTAATCAGCTTTTGACAACAGTGCACTGTGTTTCTGTTTGAAGTGGAATTTGTGAGTAGTTGCACTGCTCAACAGTATTTTTTAATTCTGTCTGCTTAACAGCCCATCATGTTAAAGAAGACCAAGAGAATGCTGAAGGAAGAAAAGAGATGATTTTTTAATGAGGATTGGGAATTGCAATATTATTTTATTTCTGCTAAAGATAAGGTGATTTGCTATTTGCTTGCTTTGTGATACTGCAATATCAACATTAAAGAAAGTCAATGCTCATCACCATTATAACACTCACAAGAACCACAAATATCTTAAATTAGAGGGAGAGGCATGAAAGGTTGTATTGCAGAAATTATAAGATGAAAAGCAAAAGCAAAGACAATTCTTTCAAGCAGCAGTAAGACCTGGAAATAATGCCACTGCAGCAACTTGTAAAATAGCTTGTATACTTGGGGAAAAAGGGAAGCCATTCAGTGATGTAGAATTTGCAAAAAATGCATTGTTGAGTTGTAGGATGCTTAGACCCTGATAACATTTCTTTTTTTTTTTTTATTTCAGAATTTAATGAGGCCTGATAACGTTTCAAAGTACAAATAACTGTCTCTTTCAAGGAGAACCATAACTGATCACCAGCATGAATTAGCCTTCAACTTAACAGAGCAACTTCATGCAATACTTCAAAAGGAAAATATATATTATTCAATCACTTTGGGTGAATCAACTGTTACTACTGACTTGGCACAGGTTTAATCTTCATTCGGATCATAACAGAAAATTGTCTTTGCTACGAAGAGTTACTTGCTTTGGGCATTCTTGCAAATAGAACAGGGGGAATAGATATCTTCAACAACTTTCAAGATAAATGTCATGAAATTGGACTGAATTTGGTAAATTTAGTGAATGTATGGACAGACAATGCCCCTTCCATGACAGGAAAACATGAAGGGTTTATTGCACAGATAAAAAAAGTATTAACAGATCAAAATGCTCTCATTTCTTTTCATTGTATCTTGCATTAGCAAAATCTCTGTGCTAAAGCTACTATTTTAAGAGACACTTTGCAACAAGTTATAAGTATTAACCATATTCCTGCAAATGCAACATGGCATCATCAGTTTCATAACATGCTAAAGTTGAACCATGAGGTACTTAGTGTGGATTTGCTGTATCATTCTAAACTGCATTGGCTATTGCAGGGACAGGTGTTAGCCAAAATTTTATCTCTCTGAGAACATATAGTTAAATTTTATGAAGAACAGAATCAGCAATGTAAATTATTGAAAGAAGATTTCTCTAGGAATGCAGCATTTCTGTGTGATATCATGTCAAATCAAAATGACTTGAATATTTCTTTGCAAAGTAAAACAAAGTCTATATATGATATGTGGCAAAAAATCCAAGCATTTCCAGAAAGGTATCTTTTTTTAAAACACTTCTTCAAAAGGAAATTACTTATGAATATTTTCCCCAGTTAGCAAAGGTCGCTGATGAGCAGGATGATACATGCAAATCATTTGAAGAATACACAGCTGTTATAGACCTACTAATTGGAGAATACAATGAAAGGTTCACTGACTTTGAGAATGATGACATGACACTCAACTTAGCCTTTCAGCCTCACCTAGTTGATATCACCAAGGCACCTAAAGAACTACAGATGGAGGTGATTAAGCTCTAAGTAGATGACATTTTACTTTTTATTTTTTTTACCCCTCCCCCTAGTAGATGACATTTTAAAGTCATTGTTTGATGCTAAGAAAGATCCAATTGAAATATGGAAAAATGCCAAAACTCACACCTTCAGCAACATGCCTGAAACATGCTTTCTTGCTTTTCAACCACTTATTGCTGCAAATCTACATTCTCCTACCTAACTCCAATTAAGATGCACTTAAGGTCACAAATGACTGACACCCATCTAGAGGATCACCTGAAACTGCGGATGTCCATGCTGCAACCAAATATTCAAATGCTTTCCAACAAAGCAGACACAACAAAGTCACTAAAAGGTTAGTTAACTTTAAAATTAACAAAGAGTTTTCATTTTTTGAAGTTATTAAGTACACAGTAGTTAGGATTTTTACAAAATAATGTACATTTTTAAGTATATCTAATTGAAGTTTCTTGAATGTGGCCTTATTTGATTAGAGCAAAGTTAATGCAGCCTTCCAACATGAAAATATTCCCCTCCCATGTTTTAATCTGTTCATTTACTGATGGACATTTGGGCCATATTCATCTCATGACTATTGTGAATAGTGCTGCTATGAACATTTGTGTACAAGTTTTTATTTGAACATCTATTTTAAATTATTTTATGTTCCTAGGAGTGTAGTTGCTGGCTCATATGGTAATTTTATGTTTAACTTTTTGAGGAACCACCAAGCTGTTTTCCACAACAGCTGAATTATTTTACATTCTCACCAGCAGTGTATGAAGGTTCCAGTTTTTCCACATCCCTGCCAATATTTATTTACAGTTTTTATAATACATTATGATATCCATCCTAGTGAGTGTGAAGTGGTACCTTATTGTGGTTTTGATTTACATTTTTCTAGTGACTAATGATGGTGAGCATATTTTCACGTGCACATTGGCCATTGTATATCTTCTTTGGAGAAATGTCTATTGAAGTCCTTTGTCCATTTTCAAGTTAGGTTGTTTGTCTTTTTGTTGTTGTTATGTGTTATTATTGCCTGCCTGTTTTTTTTAATGTCCTTCTTTATCCACTCTACATAATGCATGATGAGATGTGCTGCCCAGATCTCTCCCACCCCCAGCCCACCCACTCCACCCATGATAAAGCTGCTATTCTTCCATCTGCCTGGAGTATTCTGCCTGACGGCTCTCAGCCGAGTCACTCTCCAGGAATCTCTCTCAGATGAAGACAGTCCCCCATGTCCAAGGTCACACCCCCTTTCTGAGGGCAACCCATATCCAATGCCTGGTATAAAGTCCCAGCACCCTTGCCTAAATGTGGTATACTCTGAAGGGCCATTGCAGCTCCAGAGCTCCTCATAGGGTCAGCTGAGGCCTTGGTTGTGACATCCAACCATCCTTGGCTGAACTCTGGCTCAACCTCTCCTTCTGCCCAGCCACTGCCCCCTCGTCCCCACAGGCATGGGTCCCAAGAGCGCTCCGCAGGAAACTTATTGAGTGCAGATCTGTGTCCCAGTCTGCTTACTGAGGAACCTGACCTGCCACATCCATGAAGCATTATTTTAACTATCATTAGTTTAGATTTGCCCACATATTTATCATCTTCTCAGCTCTTATTTCTCCTTGCATCTCAGCCGTTTCCCTTGGGATCCTTTCCTTTTGCATGAAGCATATCCTTTAGAATGTCCTTTGATGCAGGCCTGCTGGGGAGACGCTCTCAGTCACCACTGGCGTGAAAATGCCTTATTTCCCCTCATTCCTGAAAGATGTTCTCACTGGGAATATCTTCCTCCTCCCCTAGCACAAGTGAAGACACCATTTGGGTCTTCTGTCTTCTAGTCTCACTGCTCAGAGATGGGCTGTCAGTCTAACTGTTGTCCCTGAAGGTGATATGCTTGTTTCCATAACTGAAAGAGGTTGGCTGAGATCACCCACTACAAAGGTGGAATTGGTGATTTATCTTTGTCCTTCTATTAATTTCCCCAACATTTTATTACCAAGAAATTCAAATATACAAAACTGTTGAACGAATTGTAAAGTGAACACCCATAAGCCACTCTAGATTCTGTAATTAACATTGTGCCATATTTGCTTTATCGTACATGCATCCATCTGTCCCTCCATCCATCTATCCATCCATCTTTTTTGATGCATTTCATAGTTGCAGAAACCAACACACTCTATTCCTAAATACTTTACCATGCATATCATTAACTAGAGTTCAATATTTATGATTTTTTAAAGGTAAAACTTACATGCAATGAAAAGAATACATTTTTGACAAATGCGTACACTATGTACGTAACCCTAACTTCTATTAAGATATAAAACATTGCTGTCACCACAGAACGTTTCCCTGTGCCTTTTCCCATCAGTCCCCACCCCATCCCACCCACAGAAGCAATCACTGGCCTGATTTTTTTTCTTTTACCACAGATTAGTGTATCCTGTTTTAGAACTTTATATAAATGAAATCGTACTATGTATTCTTTTTTGTAAGGCTTCTGTCATTTAGTACATTTTTGAGATTCATAAATTTTGTTGTGTGCATTAGTATTCATTCCTTTTTATTGTTAGTATTCCATTTTAAGAATATGGTACAGTCTGTTAATCCATTCTCCTGTTAATGGGTCCTTGGGATGTTTATATTATAGTTTGGGATTATGATGAAAAAAGCTGTGATGGCCATCCTTGCACACGTCTTTTCATGAGCATTTGCTTTCATTTCTCTTAAGTGTGGAATTCTCTAGGAGTGAAATTTGTTCATAAGGCAGGTGTGTGTTAGTTTTTCTAAGAAACTGTCAGAACTTTTCCCAAAGTGCAATCAATAGTATATAAGAGTTCCAGTTACCCCACTCCCTCACCAGAACTGGTATTGTCAAGTTTTTAATTTCAGCTATTCTGGTGGTGTGTAGTGGTATTTTATTATGGCTCTTCCATTAACTTTTGCTTTATATACTTTGTGGGTATTTCATCAGATGCATTCAATGATAGAACTGCTATTTCTGATATATTTAATATTCCATCATATTGTACTGATCCTCTTTATTCCTAATGATTTCTTTTCTTCTGTCCACCTAAATAACAAACAAAGAGAGGCTCTCTAAAGGAAAAAGATGTTGATTCAAGAATAGGGCATTGCAATGGGAACATGCCCACCATAGTAAAAGTTGCACATATTCAGGGTGGTAAAGGGAGACAAAGGTTTTTAAAGGATAAAGGAGGAGGATTACATGATTGTTTTAGGATAACTATCCCTGGCTGCCAAGATCAACAACAAGGGTGATGCTGTTCCAAGATTGGGACAGGCAGGTGCTGGGCACATGTCCTCACAGAAGTATTTTTTTGTGTAGGGTGTCAGCGACCTTTGTGCTAAGTTGTGGTTTTGCCGTCTTTTGTGATAGTTTGCAGTCTCCTGTGATAGCGTGCGAACCCTTCTCTTCACAGCCTTACTGGCTCTATCTGTCAGAGTGTGTTTTGTTTTGTTTTATTATTTTAACATAAGTGACTCCATTTTGATTCTGACCACTTTCACATTTCCCCCTTTTGATCAAGATCTTTCTCTGAAAGCATCACTGATTAACCAACCTGTAGTTAGGTTTTGATTGTCCCTTGATGCCAGATGGACCTGTCCTGGTTCCTGGTTTCATCCCCCATTGGGGGAGTGATTGGCAACTAGGAGTCAGTGTCAAAGCCCTTTTAGCCATATTCGAGCAACAAGGGAGGTTTGAAGGGAGTGGCTCTCAGGCTAAGTCTACCTGGAGTTCATTATTAAGTTCAATTTTGTCTGTTCCATAGTCTTTTGCTATCATCTCAAAGTGCTGGGCCGGCATTGTTCTGTTAGGAGTTATACTTCTGCAAAGATTTTAACAAATAACAGATAGTTTAAAAAGGGAAAAAAGTAAAATTAATAGTAATATGACAATCTCAATTTGCAAATGGTTCATTTGAGCTCTGAACCTAGGCTTACAGGCAACCAACTGAACAAATCAAATGACCATAGGGAATTTGGTGAGACTTGTTGTAACCATCATAGCTCATTGCCACCTCAAACTCCTGGGCTCAAGCGATCCTCCTGCCTCAGCCTCCCTTGCACCACTACATGCACCACTACACCTGGCTAATTTTTAAAAATGTTTATGTAGAGATGGGGTCTCACTATGTTTCCCAGGCTGGTTTTGAACTCCTGGCCTCAAGGGATCTTCCTTCCTTGGCCTCCAAAAGTGCTAGAATTAAAGGCATGAGCCACCACCCCCAGTCAAAGAGGTGGCTTTGAATTCTGGCTTATATAGCATCTTCAACAAAGAATAGGGTCAGGAGTGATAGCTCACGCCTGTAATCCTAGAACTCTGGGAGGCTGAGGCTGGAGTACCGCTTAAAGTCAGGAGTTTGAAACCAGCCTGAGCAAAACTGAGACCCCGACTCTACTAAAAATAGAAAAAATAAGCCAGGCATAGTGGCCTGCCTGTAGTCCCAGCTACTCAAGACGCTGAGCCAGGAGGATTGCTTCAGCCCAGGAGTTTAAGGTTGCAGTGAGCTATGATGACACCACTGTACTCTAGCCAGGGAGACAGACAGCGAAACTCTGTCTCAGGAAAAAAAAAAAAAAGAAAGTTAAGAATCTTTCTGACCGTCAGCTATGTGACTCCTGAGTAGCAGTTATAGGAAAGCAAACTAGGGGACAGTGGCTGGTTATATATATTTTTTAACTATGTCTACACCTTTGCAGAGTTCAGGCCCCCACCCCAGTTCCCACCTTATGGACCTTTATTAATTTTATAAAGGGTGGTTTCAATTTTATACCATTTCCAGAATCCATTCCCCTTGCTTCATTATATATATCTCACTAGGGGTACAGGGTAACTTAAGCAAATTAAAAAAAAAACAAAAACAAAATGGTTGGTTGGCAGAATCTTAGGATAATGCCAGCCTCATGTCATAGGAGTCAGACAATGTCTTAGTCCAAGCCTCTCTCCAAAACACCACAACTTCTCCCCAAATCTCCATGTCACAATTGCTATAACCAAAAGGGTCAGATTGTTTTCTGATATTTTTTTGTCCGAGTCTATCTTTTCTACCAGCAGACTTTCTTGCTCTCTTTGCTAATCCAAGATTTAGAACCCTTATGATAAATTTGGCACTGTTCTTGGAAAAAGCTAATTACCTAATTTTTACACATCAATGGAGCTGGGATGGTGGTTGTAGGAGAGTAAGAAACAGTAGAGATATCCTAAGGCAATTAGTTGGAGGCAATTTAGAGAATAAAAAGAAAGTCATTGTGCAAACATGTATCTATTAACAGTTATTTGGCTTTTAAAAGGAGTACTGCTTAGAATGAAAGTGGACACTAGATTCAGGTTTTCACCTGAGTTGCTAGAATTTCCTATAATTAATGCCAGGCCTTGGAACGGTTATAAATCGTATTCCTCACTGGATGGTTATCATTCCACCAACTGCCTTCAGGACCACGAGCTCTTCAGCTGTCTCCCCAACCCTAGCTACTCGGAGGCTGAGGCAGGAGGATTGCTTGAGCCCAAGAAGTTGAGGTTACAGTGAGCTGTGATCGTGACACTGCACTCCAGCCTTGGTAACACAGTGAGATCCTGTCTCTATTAAAAAAAAAGTAAACAGAAAGTATTTTAAGTTATTACTCCCCAATTTCACACCTCAGAGTGGGATTCTAATATCTTTCAATATCCATATATGTGTGTTATATTATATACATATATAATATATGTTTATGATTATGTGAAGTTTTTGTTTTTACAAAAATGGGATCATATTACATGCATTTTCTGCAACTTGATTTTTTGTCTCATACCATAGACTGCCTTCTATGTTACTACACCCACATTGATAAACCTATAAGCATGTTCTGGAATAGCTGGATGCCCATGAAATAATTATGCTTTTTCACAGAATAGTGAAAGGAAATTGAATTGATAACTTTATTGTTCTGTAGGGTTTATGCACTTGGGAACAAGCATGCCCATGTGAAAAGGAACCGCCCATGTTTTCCATCCAGGACAAGAAACAGAAAGTCTTAGGCCTACCCAAGGAAGCTATTTTTTTTTTCCTCTTTTTATTCTAAGGTTTTTATAAATTTCTCTTGTGGACTTATAATGAGTTTTCTGAGCATCCCAGTCAGATTGCAGAAAGGCTGAAAAAAGAGTTGTGACTTTTATACGAATAAGTAGGTAAAAACCAAAACCAACCTGACAGAGTCAGCAAAACCAACCAGCACCACACAACGAGTGGTATCATTGAACAGTGATGGAACAAATAGATTTAATCTCTCATTTCTTGATTTGTTGATGTTTGCCTCAATGTGATGGCAGAATGATTGTCCAATCACTTTAAGACATTTGTCTCCTTTGGGAGGAAAAAAGATCATGTGCAGAATGTTGTGAACTATTTATGTTAATTTTCTTTTCCCTCAGATGAAACTCTTGTACTCTTGTGATGATTGTTAGCTTCTAGAACATCAGAATAACAGCAAAATTTTGTGCATAAAAGCAAGAAACTTCTGCTATTGTCAATACAAACAATTCTTTCACAAAGTAAGAAATCTTCAAAGTTTTAGGCTTTCCTAACTCACTAGGTTGAACTGTATAAAACTACAAAAAATATTCAGTCATTTTTTTGGGACCAGAAGCATTGTCAATTTCATATGGTTCAAAGTAATACACCTATAAAAGAATAAAAGTATTAAAACTAAAGCCATTTAATAGACACTTCTATTTTTACACATCCATTTAAGAAAGTCTGCCTAAAGTAGAACTTTCTTGAGAAAACCAACCAACCAAACTGAAGCCTAACCTTGATGTGCATGTTTGTATGCAAAGCAGCGAGCATTGCACATAAGAGTTCACATGAAAGAATCCAGAATGTCAGTCCATGAAAGAAAATATCTGAATGTGGTGGTATCAAGCATGTTTTTATTAGTAATAAACCAAACTTAGAAAAGAATTTTTCCTCTTAGGCTAAATTAATACTTTCCTATAACAAACAGGTAGGAACCACTAGAAGCACACACCCCTACTGGAGTGAGGTCTGCGCTGGGGCAGAGCTCTGGCCTCTGCTTTGCTCTGGCCCTGACACTGTTGCGTGACCTTGGGACAGTTCACTTCTCTGTGTCAGATTCCTTCTTCATGAAGAGCCGCCCAGGTGATTTCTAGAGTTTCTTGCAGTTCTAAAATTCTGAGTTATCTGTGCATTTCATTCCTTTGTCAACATGATGCTGGGCTGCAGAGTCAATCGCAGACTTGCCTGTCAGACGCGTGTGTTACTGCCCTTTCCTCTGCTGAAGGAATGTGCAGTTAGAGCAAGAACAACAAGGTTAGGAAGTAAGATGCTTGACCCTTGTGTGGTGTAGGCAATTTGTTCACAGCAAGACTCTACTGCAAGGTTGACAGGCTCATCCTCTGGGCTTATAATATGATTTCTACCATTTAAAAGAACTGAGGGGATGGGGACTATTAGTGGAAGGAGAGAGATGAGAAAAATAATCAAAAAGCCTGGTGGGAACCTGGGTGGCTGTCCTAGGAAGAGGGTGCTCCAATCCTCTCACTGGGCAGCCCTGGGTCTCCCCAGGTTTGTCCCCATTCACAGGTGTCTACTGTGTCCACTGTCACAGGGGCCAGTGACAACTGCCCTGCCACGTCCAACCACCCTGGGGGCTGTGCCTCCCAGCTCCCCTGGGCCTGCCATTCAAAGTTGAAAGAGAAGGTTTAACTTCCCCTTCCCCACACATCCCGGGGGGACAGCTGAGCTCAAAAGGAGCCCCTGAATATTTCCCCTGAAATTCTTCACTTTGTGGTTGTGCCTAAACTTCTGGTTAGAGATTTTGTTTGTTTCCCCGGCACAGTTCCTCTGAAGCCCACAGCCTCACCCACTTTCCTCGGAGCCCCTCACTAAGGTTGGGGTGCAGCGGGGTGGGGGGAAGGCAGGAGACAGAATGTTGGCCTGTGGCCCCCAAGGCGGCCAGCGTGCGTGGGGGGCCACGGGGTGGAGCAGCGCGGGGTCCCTGCGCCGGGGGCGTCTAGACGGGGCACCAGTGTGTGAACACGAAGGAAGAGAGTCTAGATCCTGACACAGATCGACTTGATTTGTTTACACGTTTCGACCCTTGTCAGCTCTGTCATTTTTCTAGAGTTTGTAGCGCTAGAAAAAGAACCAGGAACCCGGAGAGGATCTGAAACATACGAAGAAGCAAACAAAGCGATTTAGGAGCAGTCAGTTCTCCAGCAGAATCTGACAAGAAACACGTGACCCGTTTCTCACGCTCACACCCGCCATGTGCAATCCCGCCGCTAGGTGTCAGCAGAGCGCCGCGCCTGACCGAGTCGACCTCTGCTCTGCGTTGTCAGCGTGGGCCCCTGCAATTTGTCAATATTTCTAAATAAGGGCTAGCAAGGTTTTACGGTCTCCTCTTCTCATGACATGTTGTCCTGCGTGTGTTAATAATTTCAGCACAGTCTCTTCTTGCTTTTCTCACTTGCTTTCGCCCATGGCTGAGAATATCGCATAAAAAGCGGCTGAAAGGATTTTTTACAAAGTTTCTTTCCCCAGATCCATCCTCCCATCAGCTCAGATCTCAGCTGAATCATTGCTGGTGCAGGCGGATGCCATGACTGGACCTTCAAAGCTCTTCTCTCAGAAAACAGCTTTTTTTTAAAAAAAAAAAAAAGATTATTTCCCCCCAAATTTAGCATGGATTTTAATGGGAAATTTTCCTCCATGGCCTAAGTTATAAAACAGATGAGGAAGAAAATAAAATATATTTAGTTGACACAGTATCTAATTCCATTGCCTATAAAACATTCACTCACTCAAAAAATATGGACCAAGGGTCTACTTTGAGCAAGCAGGATTAAAAGAAATCACAATAGACCTAGCATGAATTGGATATCAGAACTAATAAAAATTTTTTTCTAAATGATCTTTTTTGAAAAAAATAACAGCTTTATGGAGGTATAATCTACATACCATAACATTCACCCATTAAAGTACAATTAAACCATCACCACAATTACAGTTTTAGAATTGTTTATTTTTATTACCCCAGAAAGATCCCTTCTGCCCATTTGTAACCAACTACTTTTTAAATTAAATTGTTGCAGGAAGATGCACTTGCAGAAAATGAGTTAATATTTAATTTAGTTTAGTGGAAAAAAATGTTTTTCTTCCCTTTGGGAATGTGTCTCCAGGTTACCTACTCAAATTTTGCTCCCAGCCTTTCATCACAAACCATCTGCTCTAACCAACAGATTTCTCTGGTTGTCCCCACAGCATCGTAGGTTAATTCACCCCCTGGGTCTTTGCTCCTGGAGGTCCTCTTGTCTAGCGCCCTCTTCGGTCTGGTTCACTTATCCAGCTCTTTCCATCCTTGAGGCTGCAGCTTAGACCGTGCCATCTCCCTGGAGCCCCCCTGATTATGCAGGTGCTGGACCCTCCCTGCTTCACAGCCTGTGGTTTATGAAATCTGTTTTGTAGAACCCGGATGTATTTCTTTTTTTTTTGCAATTTGGCTTTGAATGCTTTGACACTGAGCTGGCCAGATAATACACTTTCTCCAGCATTCCTGAACTCGTGGGGCTCAATTCAACAAACCTGAGGTGATTGACCAATTGATTGCAGAACAGCAGAAGAAAAACGGGGACAAGGGGGAGAAGTGGTTGACACTGCTAAATTGCAGTCAAGGTAACTTCAAAATTAGGGACAAATCGGCCAGGCACAGAGGCCCACGTCTGTAATCCTAGCATTTTGGGAGGCTGAAGCAGGAAGATCACTTGAGGCCAGAAGTTCGAAAACAAAATGGACAATATCGAGACCCCAAAATAAAATTTTAAAAAATTAGCCAGGAGTGGTAGTGCACACCTGTAGTCCCAGCTATGGGGAGGCTGAGGCAGGAGGATCTCTTGAGCCCAGGACTTGGAGGTTGCAGTGAGCAACGACGATGCCACTGCACTCCAGCCTGGGTGACAGAGTGAGACTCTGTCTGGAAAAAAAAAAAAAAACATTTAGAGAGGTAAATCAATCCTGTGGCCTAGTGACCTTCCCAAATAGAAAGGAGAGAGGAAGGAAATGAAGTGCCCTGAGGGACTATTTGCCAAGCTGTTTCTGCACACAGTATTTTCTATACTGGCAGCAAATTTGCAGATGAGATAACTGAGGCTCAGAGAAGCAAAGAAACATGACCAAGAACACACAACTCTAAATGAAGTCAGAATCCAAACCCAGGTCTATCTGACTACAGAGGCCCAGTGTTTTCCACACATACCCCTGGGAGAGAACCCTTGGAAGGTTGTGGCTGGTTTCCTCCATGTGCCTTTTCTCTTTGCTGATTTTGCTTTGCATCTGTTTTCTGTAATAAATATCAGCCATGAGTCTGATTATATGCTGAGTCTTGTGAGTGCTCGTTATCACCTAAAATCCACAGTTGCAGCAGGACTCGCTCCTTGTGTTGTATACAGCCCTACCTCGGAGATACCGGGAGTTTGGTTCCAGACCACCACTATAAAGCAAATACTGCAATAAAGTGAGTCTCATGAGTATGTTGGTTTCCCCATGCACATAAAAGTTATGTCTACACTATACTGGAGTCTGTTATGTGTGTAATACCATTATGTCTAAGAAACAAAGTATATACCTTAATTTTAAAACTTTATTTCTAAAACATACTAACGATCATCTGAGCCTTAGGCAAGTTGTAATCTTTTTGCTGGTGGAGGGTCTTGCCTCGATGTTGAAGGCTGCTGACTGATCAGCATAGTGGTGGCTGAAGGTTGGGGTGGCTGCGTCAGTTTCTGAAAATAGGACAACTCTGATGTTTGTCAGCTCGATTGACTTTTACTTTTCTGAAAGATTCCTCTGTAGCATGTGATATGCTTTATAGCATTTTACCTGTGGTAGAACTTTCAAAATTAGAGTTAATCTCGTCGAACGCTGCTGGTGCTATATCAACTACATTTATGGAATTTTCTAAATCCTTTATTGTCATTTCAACAATGTTCACAGCATCTTCACCAGGCGTAGATTCCATCTCAAAACACCACTTTCTTTGCTCATCATGAAAAATCTAAATTGACAGATTTAGCTCATAACGCATACATTAATTTATACATGGTATGCTTTCAAGCCACATATAATGTTGCGTGCTTGTCAATAAAAATACCATGTAAACCAAATTAACAGTTTCTTTTAAAATGCAGCTATTTAGCATTGTTCTTTACACTGTACTTTACATGCATACAGTGGTGACTTTTGTCTCACCTAAATGGCCCACAGTTGGAGTAAATTATTTTTCCAAATAAAGCATATCACCAACACAAACACTAGTACTGAATTCTGCATTTTTAAAATAAATAAAGCAAAATTCACCACTACTCACCTTTGCATTAGAGATTTTAAAAAGTTATTGCAAAAGTAGTTCAGATTTTGAAGTTATTTCATAAAGGTCATAATTGTAATGCTCCTTAAAATATTGCACCCTGGAGACACAGACTCCTTTTACTCTAATTATATTTTGAAATAGTTCCCCAGGCATTTGAAAACGTTTATTTTTGTGGCTATAAAAACAACATGTGTGCATTGTAGGAAATTTGAGGTATGGAAAAGTAGAAAGAAGAAAATCAATATTCCCCATAACCCACCATCAGAGACACAACTCTTGCTATTTTAGTAGCTTTTCTACCATTCTTATTTCAGGGATTTTTTTGTTTTTGTTTGAGTTTGTTTATGTATTTGAGATAATACTATAATAGGCACAAAATTGCTTTAACATTTTGGGTTCTTGATAGATATGATGAACTGTTTTCCACAAAGCTTGTGATAATTTATCTTCTTACCAATGTATTACCTCTGTACAAACTCTGCATTTTCTTCTGGTTTTACCAAAAAAGAAAAAATAGAATAATTCCTCAATTCCTGGCCCATATATATTACAGAAAATATGGAATTGTAATCAGAGATGATCACAAACAATTTTGTCTTTTATGTTCACAGTTATAAATCCTTAAATTGGTTGACTTTTACACTCTTTGAGATACAATTCACATACCATAAAATTCAACAGTTAAATACAATTCAGTGGTTTTTTAGTATATTCACATAGTTGTACAACCTCCATAACAAAAAGTTTAGATTTCATCACCTCCAAAAGAAATGCCTATAACAGTTAATAGTCACTCCCCATAACCCCCCCCCCCACTAGCTTTAGGCAACCACTGATCTACTTTTTGTCTTTATAGATTTGCATATTCTGGACATGTCATATTAATATAAATGGTATCATGTAACGTGATCTTTTGTGACTGACTTATTTCACTTAGCATAATGTTTCAATGTTCATTCATGTTGCAGTGTGTATCAATACTTCACGCCATTTTATTGCTGAGTAATATTCCATTGTATAGATACACCACATTTTGTTTATTCATCAGATGATAGACATTCGGGTTGTTTCCACTTTCTGGCTATTATGAATCACGCTGCTGTAAACATTCACGTGCAAGTTTTTCTGTGAATGTATTTTCAGTTCTTTTAGGTGTATACTTAGAGGTGGAATTACTGGGTCATGTGGTAACCCTATGTTTAACTTTCTGAGGAACTGCCAAATTGTTTTCCGCAGTGGCTGTACTATTTTACATCTGCACCACCAATGAATGAGGGTTGCAATTTCCCCACACCTTCACCAACATTTGTTATCGTTTGTCTTTTTGATTATAGTTATTCTAGTGGGTGTGAAGTGGAATCTCATTGTGGTTTTGATTTGCATTTCCCTGATGAAAATTGGTCAACTTTTAATAGATGGAAGAAGGAGATCTTCAAAGGAGATGTGCTTTAGAAAAGAGAAACATAATCCTTTTAAAAGCTACTTTTATGTATATGACCAACTGATTAATGACAAAGGTGATGAAGCAGCGGGTAATGGACGCCTTCTCAGTAATGAGTGCCGCCAGGTCAATTAGACATCCATCTGGAAAAAAAGAATGTATCTTTTGTGGATGATCCTTACCTCATGCCTTGCACAAAGAATCAATTTCAGATGGTTGTAGGTCTAAATGCAACAGGTAGGGCTGGGCACACAGTGGCTCATGCCTGTAATCCCAGCACTTTCGGAGGCTGAGGCAGAAGGATCATTTGAGGGTCAGAGTTCCAGACCAGTCTGGGCAACATAGTGAGACCCCATCTGTAAAAAAATTAGAAAATTAGCCAGGCATGGTGGCACACACCTCTAGTCCCAGCTACTGGGGAGGCTGAGGCAGGAGCATTGCTTGAGCCCAGGAGTTTGAGGTTATGGTGAGCCATGATTGCACTGCTGCACTCCTGCCTGGGTGACAGAGCAAGACAGTGTTTGTAAAAAAAGAAAAGAAAAATGTAAAAAATAATAAATGCAACAGGTAAAACCATAAAGGGCTTAGAAGAAAACGTAAGAGAGACATATGTATTGTCATTGGCAAAGATTTTTAAAATAGGAACCAGAAAGTGCTCATCATAAGAGGAAAAATTGGTAAGTAGGGCTACATTAAAATTAAGAAATTATGTTTATCAAAATGAAGAGAATGAAAAGGTAAACTAGAGTGGAAGAAGATATTGCTATACATATGCCTGACAAAAGACTTGTAACCAAAATGTATAAAAAGTACCTACAAATTAATAAGAAAAAGGCAGATAATGTAATACAAAAATGCAAAAGTCTTAAATTGGTACTTCAAAAGGAACTATCTTCAGATGGCCATTAAGCATATGCAAAGACATCAACTTCATTAGTCATTAAAGAGATGCAAATTACATCCCTGTGCTGTACAGTTGCATACCCACCTGAATAACTAAAAGAAAAAATACCGCGGGTCTCAGCAGCTCGGGCGGCGGGAGCGACGGCAGCGGCCAGGCAGCCCAGCTTCGCGAAGGCTCTCGGCGCCGCGGCCCGCAGGCACCCGGCACGCGCCCTCCCGCCACCAAGATGCCCAAGAGGAAGGTCAGCTCGGCCGGCCGAAGGCGCGGTGAAGGAAGAGCCCAAGAGGAGATCGGCGCGGCTGTCAGCTAAACCTGCTCCTGCAAAAGTGGAAGCGAAGCCAAAAAAGGCAGCCGCAAAGGATAAATCTTCAGACAAAAAAGTGCAACCAAAAGGGAAAAGGGGAGCAAAGGGAAAACAGGCCGAAGTGGCTAACGAAGAAACTAAAGAAGATTCTCCTGCAGAAAATGGAGAAACTAAAACTGAGGAGAGTCCAGCCTCTGATGAAGCAGGAGAGAAAGAAGCAAAGTCTGATTAGTAGCATATACCATGTCTTATCAGTGGTCCCTGTCTCCCTTCTTGTACAATCCAGAGGAATATTTTTATCAACTATTTTGTAAACGCAAGTTTTTTAGTAGCTCTAGAAACATTTTTAAGAAGGAGGGAATCCCACCTCATCCCATTTTTTAAGTGTAAATGCTTTTTTTAAAGAGGTGAAATCATTCGCTGGTTGTTTATTTTTTGGTACAACCAGAAAATAGTGTGGGATATTGAATTATGGGAGGCTTTGACTGTCTCGGGTGTCAGCTTAGCATCCATAGATGGGGGGTTAGTTTTTATATCCTATAACACAAAGCATACTAAATGGCAATAAGGAGTCCCAGGCCTGCATTTAATGTCTTGAACATTTTAAATTACTTCTGTTCCCATGTTGTTTTTTAGTAGACTTTTTTCCTAAAGAAAACCACTCCTTGATCATGCCTCTCCTGTCAGAATTGCATACACACTGTAACATCTGTGGTCGTGGTAGTCCTGTTTTCCTAATAACTTTGTTAATGTGCTGTGAAAGATTGAAAATTTGAGTATGTAGTATATATGATAATAAATTGTGAATTGGTGGGGCTTATGTAGCAGCTTATCAACATTTGAAGATACTGGTACTTGATATCCTCTTAAGGAAAATTTGCCTCCAAATTTTAAGCTAGAAAGTCACTGGAATAACTGTTTTAAAAAGAATTAAAATAAATGGCTTTTTAGATTTTTGGTACTTATATTAAGAATTGTGTACAAATTGAAATGTCTATACTGATCCTCAACACAACCAGTAAAATCTCAACTACAAAAGGAAAAAAAAAAGAAAAGAAAAAAATACCAAACATTCGCAAAGATTTGAAACAAATGGAATGCACTCTCATGCACTGCTGGTGGAAGTGTAAATTGTAACAATCACATTGGAAAACCATTTGGCAAAATCCACTAAAGTTGAACATACACATATCTGTCATCCAACACTTTTTCTAGGTCTCTAGCATACTGAAATGTGAATATGTTGGCACCAAAGACATGTACTAGAAAGTTCAAAGCAAGAATATTCATAATAGTCCCAAACTAGACACAATCCCAAATCCATCAACAATAGAACAGATAAATAAATCTGATATGATACAGTGACATACTATACAGCAACGGGCATGGATGGATTAGATTATGGATAAACATGAAAGAATGTCACAAAGAATGAAGGAAGCCAATCACAAATGAGTACACATTTATTGTATGAGTCCATTAAAGAAAGTTCATGAACAGGCAACTTTTCATGATGTTAGATGTGGGAGGATCGTTTGAGGCCAGGAATTGGAGACCCCGTCTTTACAAAAAATTTTAAAAATTAGCTGGGTGAGTTGGGATGTACCTGTGGTCCTTGTCTCTAAAAAAAAAACAAAGAAAGAAAATGGGAAACATTCATATCAGTGAGGCTGACATAAGTCTTAAGGATACTTATTTGTCTTTGTAATTGGGGGCCCAAAAGTGGGCATATCAGGGCTGTGGGCCTCCACTCTCCTCCTGGGTGTTTTCAGCATCAGGGAGGGAGGCTAAGTTAGCACCACAGGCAGGACTGGAGCCCACAGGGCCTGGGCCCAGCCCTCCCTCCCTCTGTGAGGCTCAGATCTCCTGTGCTCCTGAGAGATGAGCAAGCTCAGCAGGGAAGCTAGCACAGGGGCTGGCTCCTCGCTGCACCCTGGCCAGCTGACATTAGGGAGCAGAGGCCTAGGCACAAGCCACCCTCCCTGGCTCCCTGAGGGCCCTGAAATGAGGGTGTGCCGCCCCTGGGAGCAGGTGCTGGGAGGAACATTCCAGGGCAGAGCAAGCTCAGGGTTCTAGGGGCACCCAGTGTCATCTGCGCAGAAGAGGACAGGGAGGGATGGTCAGGGTCACGGTGGTACCTCGGCCCCCAGGCTAAAGGAGCAGGAGGCCAGAGCCTTGTCTATTTAACAGGGGTGGGGGACAGGTGGGAAGGTGAGAGGTCTGGAGCCTGAAGGAGCCCTTGGGCCTGATCAGCAGTGGGTGGTCCTCAGGCTTTCTGCAGAAAAACTCCATTTGTAGCTAGAAGCATTGACTGTTTTAGGACTGCAGGTTGTGGCAGTGAGTCTTGTGTATGTTTTTAGGCTGGTTCCTCTTCTTGGCCCTGCAATACAGAAAATGAAGGAGCAGAGCAAGATGTGCTCATCAGAAATAAAACAGATTGACTTAAACTTAGATGTGAACCACACATTCAGGAACCACTTCGTGTTCCGGAGCACTGTGGCATAAAGTAAGGCCTGGGGGGGTGGGGGTTCCAGTAGAAATGGGGGAATCTGGAGGGATGGAGTTTTACAGAAGATGGGAGGTCCCATTGGAAAGGCCGAAGTCCCAGAGGAGGTAGTGGCACTGCCATTGAGGGTTCCCTTGGCACAGGGAGCAGCCAGCACCATGTCCTAAGCACCTACTAGGCACCAAGCCCTGGGCTGGGGACTGGGGCATGTGAGGCCTGACTCAGGTAGCTCCCAAGGAGAATGACAGCAGGAAACACAATATGCTGCATGGTGAGAAGTGTTCCCCGTGACCAGCATGGACTTGGGGTATGGAGGTACCAGGAGGGCGGGAGGAGGAGGGACTCCCAGACCTACAGGGAGGCAGGGAGCTGGCCCAGTGAACAGCAAGGGCAAAGTGGGGGCTGGGGGGACAGGGACAGAGAGGAAAAGAGCCACTGAGCTGCAGCCAGAATGATGCAGGGGAGAGAGGTGCTGAGCTAAGGTTGGGGGCCAGGCCTGAGCCGGGGGGTACACGCAGTGCCTTTACAGACCCCTGAAGGGAGGGGTGGGGCCTGGGGATGATGTGGAGCAACAAGAATTCTCACCCACTGCTGGAAGGAATGCAAAGTGGTTCGGCTGCTTTGGAAGAAATTTTGGCAGTTTCTTACAGAACTACATGTACACCAACTATATGACTCCAAAGCACTCATAGATATTTACCCAACTAATTTGAAATCTGTGTCCACATAAAACCTGCCTGCAACATTCACTGCTTCGTTCCTAATCACTAACAGCTGTGAGCAGCTCTGATGACTGTCAGCCGGGAAGGGGATAAACTATGGTGCATCCATGGGACGGAATACAATTCACTGATTAAAGGACAAGCTACTGACCCACGCAACAGCAGCATGATGAATCCTAGATGCATTTTGCTAAGTGAAAGAAGCCAGGCCCAAAAGGCTATACACTGTATGATTCCATTCATAGGACATTCTGGAGAAGACCAAACCACAGGGATGGAGAACAGATCAGTGGTTGCTAGGGGCTGGTGGAGTTGGGGGAGGCTGGCTCCAAAGGAGACGCACAGGGAACTTTAAGGATGAAGCCGCTGCTCTGTAAAGTACTGGAGTGGTGGATGGGAGACTCTGCACATTAGTTTAGACCCATGGAATTATACATCCCTAGCACTGAACTTTCATGTAAGTGAAATAAAAAAAAAAATCAATCAAAATGAAAACTAAAAACTCATCAAACTGTATACCTGGGATATTTGCATTTCATTGTATGTAGGTTTTACCCAAAAAATGTAGAAACTGAGGTGTCCTGAAGACCTCACTGCTTACATGGCAGATAATCATAATGGGTCATGTCTTCATTGTGGCCAAAAAAAAAAAAAATCTTAATGGGGCCTCAGTTTCATTGTCAGAAACTAATTTTACTTTTTTAAAAAATTAAAAAAAAATTTTTTTAAAGCCTACAGCAGCTGGTATTACCAGATGGTCTCCCATCCAGGTGCTAACCAGGCCAGACCCTGTTTAGCTTCTGAGATCAGACAAGATTGGGCATGTTCAGGGTGGTATGGTCATAGACAGAAACCAATTTTAGACAAAACTAAACAGCATCAGCACAAAACAAACAAAACCCTCTTTTCTCTCTTCCCTGGGCAACAGGCCTTATTCCACATGCTTTTGACCTATTTTGCAAACAACACAGTAAGTATTGTGGGCAATGATATTCTAGGTCGTGTTCCCATATTGACAGGCGTGGGGGTCTCCTGGGGTGTTGCTGCTTCTTTAAAATTCAGGATTGGTGACCAACCAGGACACACTAGTAGAACTCAGTTTCACTGCTGTCACAGAGGTTCAAGCAAGGGGAGGGGCATCTCTAACCTAAAACTGAGGCAGAAAGGGGTGGGTGTCCAGGCTCCTGGTCTCATGTGGATCTGGCCACCACTTTTCAGAACAAGAAAGGAGTTCTTCCTCCTGGGGTTGCCAGAGAACTTCATGAACTTGGCAATGTTGCAGGATGCTTATCTCAGTAGAAATACTTCACAAACTAGTGAAGTGCCTGATAGACATTACTGTTGTCATAAAATGAATTTGGATGCTGAAGATGCCAATTGTTAATCAGAAATTTAGCAAGGATAAAAGTTCCCATTCATTCAAACCCCAATAGAGTGTAGCAGACAGGGAGATGATTCCCGAGATGGTTGCTCCCCACTCTGCTCCCACTTTCCAGACCATTCCCTCCAGGGAAAGTAGCTGAGACAACTCCACTGGCTACCCACAGTGGGGCCTCAGACCAGCCATCCTGTGCCCAGCAACCAGGGGGCCACCCCTGGACCCTTTGTGTGCAGGGCACCCCAGCTGGCCCTCATGGCACATCCCAGACCTTGGGTGCTGCCCTGAGCCTGGCACAGCAGCCTCCCCATCCCAGCATCTGGGGAGGGGGCACCCATACCCGTTCTTGCCTCTGCCCTTTCCAGCAACATGAGCTTGAGTGCTGCAGGGGTCTCTCCAAGAGCTCCTTATAAACAGATGCCCACTGATCCCCCAAAGTCCTGACACCTCATGCCAGAGGAGGGGTGCAGAAGCTGCACCTAGATCCCCCAGGTCCTGTGGCAGGCCTCCCAGCTGACCTCTACCCTCCCAGTGAGGTTCTTCCATGGTGACTTTGGCTTTTGTAAGAGGTGGAGTACTGCCAGGACATGAGCCAGATTGCTGCTGTCCTGCTGAAATTCTTCAATGAGGAAGATGCCTTTTGAGATGCTGGCCCAGTGGCTGACCAACAAGAGGAACGCCGTGCATGGTAGGTGGACAGCTGCACGTGGGGCCTCACACAGCCAGGCCAGGTGATGGCCATACTGGCCCAGTGATTGTAATTTACAGCCATGGCACCTTCTGTCCCTGCTTCATTTTGAACCTCTAGGACAGTCCCCTGAGGAGGGTCTGACAGAAGCCCAGGGCTAGCCAGGGTCCCCCACATCAGAAGTTGGACACCTCATCTCTCCATGAGTGCAGGCACCACAGCCTCCCTGTGGCTGCCCTCAGCATCCTAGAGCCATGGCCCTCCAACCTCGTCCTTGTCTAGGTGAGCCTTACTTCCCTGCTAGCCCTTCTGCCTGACATCTGGCCACCCTTCCTGCCCACAGCCAAAGCCCAAGCAGCAGTGTTTCCCCATTCTATGTTCCCCGGTCTGACCTTGAGTCCAGGAGATGGCCACAGCCTCCCATCACCCACCCCATCACCCTGCCAGGCACGCGGCCCCCACTTGGCTCCACAAAGCCTCCCCTCTGCCATCGTCCTTCCTCACTGCCTCAAGCGCAGGCCTGTCCTCCTGGAACCTCAGCCCAGGACGCAGTTGGGCAGCGAGTCCAGCCAGGGCTCCAAAGGGCGTCCCCACCCCCTCCTCCCCGAGGCCAAAGCACATGAATGGGGGAAGCCTCAGGTTCCCAGGGGCACCTGTCACAGCCCAACTCCTTGAGCTCCACAGCTCCACCTCACTGGGAGCAGGCTCTGATTTACTGGGGGGCTGGGGGGCTACTCAGGATTCTGCATACTGGGGTTTCCCAAACTCCTGAGGTTCCAAGCCCATCATGAGCGTATTGTTAGAAAAGCACTCCCAAAGGTGAAGCAGCACATGCTGAGCTGTGCCCTGGCCTCCTCCCCAGAGGCCCTGGGTCCCATGGGCTCAGAGGGGGAGGGGAGGCCTGGGCTCCTCCAGAGGCTGGTGAGGAGCCGAGTCCCGGTGTGGGCCTTTCTCAGGATGTGGGTCTGCCGGGAACTCAGAATGTTGGTTTCCTTTGCCTTCACCTGGAGGGGACAAGGGCAATCACACCAGGGCCGAGCTTGGGCTGAACAGGGCTAGGGGAAGTGAGTCCACTTGCGCATCTGTGCAGAGGAGACTTTGTGAGCGGTGCAGGGTCAGAGATAACCAGGTCCGTGCACATGTGTGTCTTTCCAGAATGTCAGACTTTGACTGATGCTGTTTCAGTCACAAAAGCCATGAGCTACATTCCCGAGGAGGCCATTCTCCTTAGCGCCGCCTGTTCACTCGGTGGTCAGAGCTGTGGACACGCGGGCTTGAGCCGCTCCACAAGTCGGCCAGTGCTGCAAACCATACACAGTGGTACACGCAGCCAACATATACATGTTACAGATGAACACTTGCACGTCGAACACAGTAACATCTAACATCAAGAGTAAAGGGGGGTAGGAGAGGGAGTTTATGAACCAGTCGGGGAAGAGTAAGGGTGTGGACAAGAAGGACGCCCCGGGCTCATCCAGCTGGTTGTCAGCAGAGCGGTTTTTTAAGGGGATCTTAAAACAGTGTTTTTAAACACTATGTAAAATATCAGTTCTTTAGAGAGTATTTGTACACGGAGTTTAGACATTACAACTGACCAGCAGCATTAATGTTAAAATAGAGATCATAAGACTGACAAAACAGACTCTTTGTGGAAATAAGATACTAAATTACAAACAGGACCTAAGGCCATGCAAGGCAAAGGTTAAGTTAGGCTTTATAAACCATAAAATCTCATTAAATGAATTTTTTAAATTAACCTGGCATAATGTGGTTTCTTTTCCAACTTGACTCTGGTGTAGCATCACATGACAGAGAGCAGACCCGTTTATCTTAACTTAAGCATTCCTTTCTACTGACTCCAAGTCTTTAGAAAAAGCTTTATTTTTTTTAACAAATTACAAATCAAAGAATCTCTGAACCTACCTACAACCTGTAAGCCTGCACTTCGAGATGTCCCACCTTTTTGAGCCAAACCAATGTATACCTTCCACATACCAGTTTATGGTTTTCCCTGCAATTCCTGTCTCCCTAAAATGTACAAAACCAAACTGCAACCCAACCACCTTGGGCCCACTTCCTGAAGACTTCTTGGGTTTGTGGATCCCCAGGACATGGTAACTCATATTGGCCCAAAACAAACCTCTTTAAATTATTTTGCAGAATTTTTTTTCCCCATATATGTATGTGCATGTGTGTGTGTGTGTGTGTGTGTGTATTTAAGTACATACTATAAGAGATAATGGTAAGCACTCTAGTGTCACAGTGTTTCTACATCTGGAGTCCTCCTAAAATACAGCCCAAGACTATTAGGACTTTGGAGGGCAAAATGCTGAGGAAAGGAACCCTGTTTCCAAATCCAAGGGGTGAGATTTGCATTCCAGCCTTTGAGATGGTGCTTAGTTTACTGGCTGTGTTTTTTTAATCGAGATCCGTTCTAGAATTACTTCCTTTTGATTTTTTTTCCCTTTCTGTGACTGAAATAATGAATCCTTAAAAATAAATAAATAACCAAAACAAAAACTTGTCAACCTAAAAGGAAGAGGCTGAGGCATAAAATATAATTTAAGAGTTTACTTGAGCCAAAGCAGGACAGATGTGGGGAAGACTCAGACCCAACTAACCTTGGACATGAGCTCCCTTACGCTTTTGTTGTGTAAACTAAAAACAAGATCCTAAGCTCCCTGTGCCAACTGAACTCTTGGTCAAGGGGACCCCAGAAAAAACATAAAACTGAGTTCCTGGCCCTGAACGGAAGGGAGGTACAACATGCCTTGTTATACCCCCTCCTTTTTGGAATTTAGATATAATAATTGACCAGCATTAACATTAAAACAGATTATAAGACTGACAAAAACATACTCTTTGTGACAATAAGGTATTAAATTATTAACAGGACCTAAGGCCATGCAGAGCAAAGGTTAAATCACACACGCAGGCCATCAATTTGCTTAATAAATCACTTGAGTCTGCATATTGTGGTTCGCTTTATGATTAGCAGACTTCCTCATCTTAAAACATTTCAAGCCTTTAGACAAAGCTTTATTTCTTTAACTAATTACAAATCAAAGAATCTCTGAACCCACCTATAACCTGTAAGCCCCCATTTCCAGATGTCCTGCCTTTATGGGCCAAACCAATGTACACCATTCATGTATTGATTTATGATTTTACCTGTAATTCTTGTCTCCACAAATGTATAAAACCAAATTGTAACCCAGCCACTTCAGGTGCATTTTCTCAGGACCTCTTGAGACTATGCTCCCCAGGCCATGGTCGTACATATTCGGCCCAGAATAAACCTCAAAAAGACATCAATTTAATACTGTGGAGTTGTAATTTATTATATTGAACACTCAAAGTCTGTAAGAATTAAAACACTCCTAAAAGGGGTAGAATCAGGTTGAACAAAGAATTTTCTTGGCATAAATAGTACAAACGTTTTATTTGTTTATGAACTGCCCCAATATCTCCTTTGGACTCAGGCAAGAGGGACCCTGCACTGAGCCTTGACACCCCGTCACATTTTATACAACCCAACACCAGTGTTGCTTTGTTACAGGGACGTGCTGCCTCTGTCTCTCAGACCCCGGTGCCCAATGCTGGCACAGCATAACCTAAAGCCCTGAACGCCTTCTCTTGTGTGTAACGCTGTTCACCAAGGGAGTGATTTTCCACAAACTCTTGACACAAGGCAACTGCGCATGAAGGCCATAGGAGTTTGTGGGTTGTGTGCTGCTATCAAAGCAGACACTGTTTCGATTTGAGAGGAAGAAGCACTTCACTTAGGAAATAAAAAAAACATAATTAACCTGCCGAATCCTTACACTTGGATAGCACGAATGCCTAAATGCAACATTGGTATGCCGAGCACTGTTTCTTGCTTCTTTTCACATTCCAATTCTGATTCCAGGGGTACTTCAGGTTACTATGATATTTACCACAATTGCGCAGGACATCTGAGAAGCATTTTGCAATACTGAATGACACATACTATACTTAAATTTGTGTGTATGTAGGGCTAGATGTAACAAGCATCGAAACTGTCAGTAGAGCATAAATTATGTGCATATTTTGATTATAATAACATAATCAGTGATTTTGCTGAAATGAAGGCCAAAAAAATTAATGTGACACGTATGCCTTTATTTTATTACTCATCCCCAAATTGTCAGCTCATCATCAGAACTTCAGACATGTGCAACCATCACACCCAGTCATCTTGACATTTTGCCAATTTTTTTTTTAGAGACAGGGTCTTGAACCCTCGGTTTGAAGCAATCCTCCCGCTTCAGCCTCCCTGGTAGCTGGGACTACAGGCACACGTCACTGCACTGGCTCCAATTTTTATCTTAGGAAAAAAATAGAGCTTTAAACCAATGTTAAAAGTTTAATGTTATAAAGGCACATTTGTCAAGCTTGGAAGATGATAGAGAATATTTTATCTGACAGTTTGTTAGCTCAATTTGTAACTTAAATACCTGGACATAGGGTATTTGGGCCCTCCTTTGCTTTTTTGCTCCGGGCCCTGAGCTACTCTAATGGTTTGATTTTAAAAACCAAGGACCTCGCTATTTTTGAAGGCCTCCTTGTTTATTGCTTTTCTGTCTAGGATCTTCAGACTATTAAGGCCTATAACCATTAACACTGTTTCCTCCCTCTGGGGCATGTGTGGCTTTTCACTTTGTTGTCACCTGAATGCTTTCACTGTTTTGCATTTAGCAAGCTTTTGGTCTTAAAAATATTCAACAATGCAGTTAAAAGGCCAAATGACTTCATGCATGAGACATTGTAATGAGGAATTTTCCCATAGAAAGGTGACTAGATGTCAGGAAATTATTTAGGAAGTATAAGCATTTCTCTGGATTTGTACAGTACAGATTTTACTATGTAGTCTTTCTTAATAAAGTTTCTAATAGACCTGGAAAGGACAAGGAAGGGTAACTTCTGTTGCAATACCCTACTTTCATGTAGGACAAATAAGAATCTGGGAGAGAGGTGACTTGCCCAAACCACATACTGATTTGGGAGATATCAGGTAGAATGATGAATCTTTGTCCATAAAGCTCTATTTAGAATTGTTTTTTCATCTTAATGCAAATTCTGTAGAAAGAAAGGAATACATACCTGGAAAATTGAGCTACTTGTAAATACTTTGAAGATGAGAGAAGAGAGTAGTTTAAAATATAAACTGTATCCCTGTCATCATCATCATCATCATCAGAATCAGAATCACTTAGGTCAACGGCAGCACTATATTAGTGTGAATAGGGTCGGTATTGGTATCAAAAGACAAAGTGTAGGGAAGTCGCCACACCCACACAAATGATATGTAGAGTTTCCAAGTCATATTTCTCTGTTTCACTTGAATATTCTTTGAGCTTTTGCTTCATTGTAAGTAAAACTTCTATAGAAATTTTTGAGTATGTATGCTTTGTAGTATATACTTGAAAATATTCTGTGTGCTCAAATTAATTTTTTCCAAGACTGCTTCTAGGTTTTTGTTTCTTTGTTTTTGTTCTTTGAGACAGGGTCTTGCTCTGTTGCCCAGGCTAGAGTGCAGTGGCATAATCATAGTTCACTGCAACCTCGAATTCCTAGGCTCAAGAGATCCTCCTGCCTCAGCCTCTGAGTAGCTGGGAATACAGTTGTGTGCCACCACAACCTAGTAAGTTTTATTTTATTTATTTATTTATTTAGTATAGACAGGGTCTCACTATGTTGCTCAGGGTGGCCTCAAACTCATGGCCTCAAGTGATCCTCCTGCCTCAGCCTCCAAAAGTGCTGGGATTACAGGCATGAGCCACCACACCCAGCCTGCTTCTAGTTTTAATATTCCAGAACTTCTCTAACATTTTAGGCTGTAGTGGGTAAAGTAGTATCTCCATTCCATTGTCCAAAATGTATTGAGTGCCAACTCCATGTTGGGCACAGGCCTGGGCACTGAGAAACAGATGAATACAACATGGCTCTATCTTCCTCAACGTAAAGTTTATAAGACAGGGTCCACTGTGTTTAAGACTGTATTTATAACACTAGTGGTTCTGTTTACAGCTGTCCATCTTACCTCACCCTTTCCCCAAATACAAAATAAGCACTGTTCAATTTTAAGAATCACTGTAAAGCTACAGAAATCAGGCCGTGTGGTATTGGAGAAGAGACAGACACATAGATCGACGGAACAGAATAGAGTCCAGCATGGATTCTCACAAATATGGCCAATTGATTTTTCAAATTGTGGTAAAACACACATAACATAAAATTTACCATCTTAACCATTTTGTTAAATATATTCACATTGTTGTACAGCTAATCTCCAGAACTTTCTCATCTTGCAAAACAAACCCTATGCCCATTAAACAACTTCCCATTTCTCCTCCCCCATCCCCTGGCAACCCCCATTCTAATTTCTGTTTCTATGAGCTTGACTATTTTAGGCACATTATATAAATGGAATCATACAGCATTTGTCTTTTTGTGATTTGGCTTATTTCACTTAGCATAATATTCTCAAAGTTCATGCATGTTGTAGCATGTGTCAGAATTTCCTTCTGTTTTAAGGCTGAATAATATCTCATTGCATGTATATATCACGTTTTGTTTATCCATTCATCAATTGATGGACACTTGGGTTGCTTCTACCTTTTGGCTGTTGTAATGCGGCTATGAACATGGGTGTACAGATACCTGTTCAATTCTGTGCTTTCAATTCTTTTGGGTATTGTGATAATTGTGAAGTATATATTTGGGTTTTTTTTTTCCTGTTTCCTGGCATACAACTCCTAAAATCCTTGGAATCTCCAAAGTGATGTCTTTTTGTATGCTAATGAGTTGACTTGATGGATGGATGGCAGCCTGTTGAGAGGCTGGTCACCTGAAAAGATGAGAGTATTAGGATTTTTGGCACCCCCCAACTTTTGAGGAGGGAAGAGAGGCTGAAGGTTAAGTTGATTGGATGGCCAGAGGCTTAATCAACCATGCCTACACAATGCAGCTTCTATAAAAACACACGGGACAGTATTCGAGTATCTTCTGAATAGCTAATCTCACGGAGGTTCCTGGAGGGTGGCGCGCCCAGGGAGAGCACGGAAGCTCTGCACCCTTCCCATACCTCACCCTGTGTATCTCTTCATCTGTGTCCTTTGTAACATCCTTTATAATAAATTGGTAAATGTAAGTTGAGTATTTCCCTGAGTTCTGTGAGCCCCTCCAGCAAATTAATCAAACCCGAGGAGGGGGTCATGGGAATCCCAATTTATAGTCAGTTGGTCAGAAGCAGAGGTAGAGCAACCTGGGGCTTGTGAACAGCATCTAAAATGGAGGGCACTCTTGTGGGACTGAGTCCTCAACCTGTGAGATCTGACACTATCTCCAGGTAGATAGTGTTGAAATTGAATTTAATGGCACCCAGCTGATGTCTGCAGCTGCAGAATTGGTTGCTTACTTGGTATGTGGGGAAACCCCCCACCCTCAACCACACACATCTTGGCATCAGAAGTATTCTGTGTTGTGAGAGTATAATAGGAGGAGTATAATCATATTTCCTCAATATGATTACATATATATGCCCAGAAGAAGAATAATTCTATTTTTAATTTTTTGAGGAACCACCATACTATTTTCCTTAGTGGCTATACCATTTTCCATTCCTGCCAACAGTTCACAAGGGCTACAATTTCTCCACGTCCTCACCAACACTTGTTTTCTTCTGTTTTTTGTTTCATTTTGTAGTAGCCATCCTGATGGGTATAAGGTGATGACCAATTATTTTTTGACAAATGTGCAAAAGCAATTCAAAGGAGAAAGGACAGTCTTCCAAAAAATAGTGTTGGAACACCTGGACATCCTGAAGAAAAATGAACCTTGACCTAAGTCTCACTTTATACAAAAAGTAACTAATAATTGATCATATATGTAAATGTAAGAAGTAAAACTATAACATTTTAAAAATAAAAGACAGAAGAAAATGTTTACAAACTGAGGTTAGGCAAAAAGTTCTTAGATATGACATAAAAAGCATGATCCATTCAAAAAAGGATAAATTGGAATTCATAAAATTAACACTTTGCTCTGCAAAGTACACAGTTAATAGAATAAAAATACAAGCCACAGACTTGAAGAAAATGTTGGCAAATCATTATCTGACAAAGACTAGCACCCAGAGTATATAAAGAAAAGAATTCTCAAACAGAAAGAAACAAAGTATTTTAAAAAATGGGCAAAAGGCTTGAGCAGACCATCAAAGAAGTTACATAGGTGGCAAATAAGTGCATAAAAAGATTTTCAACACCATTAGCCATTGGGGAGTGCAAATAAAAACCATAGTGAGATACCACCATTAGAAGGGCTAAAATAGAAAACAATGACACGACCAAGTGACGCCAAGGACTTGCATCCATTGCCAGCAGGAATGCAAAATGGTGCCGTCACTCTGGAAAAAAGTTCAGCGGTTTCTCATAAAGTTAAACATTCCTTTATTACACGACTCACCAATCCCACTCCTAGGTATTTATCTGGGTAAAATGAAAACTTATGTTCACACAAAAACCTGTACAGGAATGTTTCATAAAGCTCTATTTGTAATACACAAAAATGGGAAACAACTTAAAACTTCTTCAACTGATGAACAGATAAACAATTTTTGGTACATCCATATGGTGAATGGAATACTATTTGGCGATAAAAAGGACCCAACAACTTGGTTAGATGTCAAAGGCATTATGCTGAGTGAAACAAGCCCATCTCAAAGGTTTATATATGGTTTGATTTCATTTATATGACAAGCTCAAAAAGACCACAAAGGAGCAGCACAAGGGCGTTTCTTAGGGTGATGGAGCTGTTCTGGATTGTGGTGGTGGCTACATGAACCTATAGTTTTTAAAACTTATAGAACTATACACCAAAAAAAATCAATCCTCCTGTGGGTTAACTTAAAAATAAAATTAAAATGCATAAAATAACAGCAATAAGTTCATTACATGTTAATATGAATAACATAGTTTTGTGAAAAATAACTATATTTCCAAAGGAAAAAAATTATAGTGAGAAGAGTGGCTTGTTTCATAATTTTACAAATCTCTTTAACGTCTGCCATAGTGGGAGACATTGGATTCTCATGTCTGCTCCTGCATTCAATCTGTTTTGATTTTACATGTCTTGCAGCCCCAGGAAAGCTTTACTGTACACTCAAGAGACAATGAGAATGAATTAGGCAAATCATTCCTAGTATTTTCTTTTCTTTTCTCTTTTAGAGACAAGGTCTTGCTCTGTCATCCAGGCATCCAGGCTGGAGTGAAGTGGTGCAATCACAGCTCACTGCAACCTCAAACTCCTGGGTTCATGCGATCCTCCAGCCTCAGCCTCCCAAGTAGTTAGGACTGCAGATGTACACCACTGTACCTGGCTAATTTTTAAATTTTTTTTTTTTTGTAGAAGCAGGGTCTCACTATGTTGCCCAGGCTGGTCTCAAACTCCCAGCCTCAAGCAATCCTCCCACCAAGGCCTCCCAAAGTGCCAGGATTACAGGCGTGAGCCACCATGCTCAGCTGTTGAGAATACTTTTGACCTCAGGGAACCACCCCCTATAAAAAGGTTTGGTGATCCCCACGGTTCCCTAGACCACACTTTGAGAACCACTGGCCTGTGTTTTGCACTAAAGGAAGTGCTTTTCTTCTTATGATTGGTATTAGAAAAAAAATACTACCTTATCCTCCACAGAAATAAAATAATTTTACATATTTATTGCTTGAATTATGATAGTCATAATTTTTAAAGGCAAACTCAAATGTTTATTGTAGTTAAATGGTCACTTTGTTTATGATTTCCAGCAATAACCAGCCTAGGGACATGTCAAAGATGTTGTTTTCATTATGTGGGAGTAGAACTAGTAATTATTAACTGTCAAAACTTTCACATTGTCATTTCTTTTTTTAAGTGGATAATGGGACTTCTTGTGAGGAGCGACCCTCTGTGGTGGAAAGATGCTTCCACATCCCATTTCAGGTCATACTGCAGTGTCGTGTGAGCAGTACTATTCTTCTTGGAAGCCACTTACAGTCTATAAGTCAGAAAGTTTTACTTCCTCAGAAACTACAGGAAATCTATAAACAGCTTAGTTGAGGATGGCCTTTTGTAATCTGCATATGACCCCAAAATTCTGAAATTGTAACCAGGACTGATTGCAGCATCAGGAAAGAGGAATTTCCTGCCTCTGTGGTTGGGCAATGTAGAGGGTGGGGCAGGGGCCAACACCCTGGGGCCGGGGCCAACACCCTGGGGCCGCAACTCAGTGGGTTTGCCTGGGACCCAGCTCTGTGAGCTAAACCAGTATCTCAGGTGATAAAGGCTGTTACAGAGGACAATATGATCTGGTCTAAGCTATCTTTGGAATTGGCTGTGTTTCCCCAGTAAGCAGGTTCATTCTCCAGACTTGGAGGGTTACCATCTAGCAAACATTTCTGGGTGCTTAGAATACTTTTCCTAGACAGTCTCTTGGAAGCAGTTAAGGCAACCAGGCATTTGGTGGAAAAAGGAAAGAAGACAAGACTACCAAGAATCTCCTTTGGCCTAGGGAATTGTGAATAAAGGGAAAGCTGTTCTACCTTCATAAGGCCTTATGGAGACACTTGGAGAGTCTGGTCTCCCAGTGAGAACCTGCTACGGTTTGAATGTCCCCTTCAAAACTCATGTTGAAACTTGGTACCCAACATGGTGTTGAGAGGTGGGTCCTTTGGGAGGTGAAGGACCAGGAGGGCTCTGCCCTCACAAATGGATTCATCTATTAATGGGTTAATGAATCAAAGGGTTGTCATAGGAGTGGCTTTATAAGAAGAGAGAGACCTGAGGCAGCACATTAGCACACTCAGCCCCTCTCCATGTGATGCCCTGCACTGTCTCAGGACTCTTCCAAGAGTCCCCACCAGCAAGAAGACGTTCAACAGATGCAGCTACTGAACCTTTGGCTTCTCAGCCTCCATAACTGTAAGAAATAATTTCTTTTTCTTTATAAATTATCCAGTTTCAGGCATTCTGACATAAGTAACAGAAAATGGACTAATACTTCCTTTAAAGGAGATCTTGGGTCTCATATCCAGAATTATAACTCAATGACAAAAACATTAAAATGGGTGGTAAAGGACTTGAATAGACATTTCTCCAGTGAATACACAAATAGTCAACAAACACATGAAAAGATGTTTAACATCCTCAGTTAGGGAAATGCAAATCAAAGCCAGAATGAGATACGACACCATACCCAGAAGGATAACTATCAATATAATAATTTTTTTAAGAATGGAAAATAAGTGTTAGGATGTGGAGAAATTGGAACCCTCTACATTGCTGGTGAAAAACAATTCCACTCCTAATATACCCCAAAGAATTGAAAGCAGCGTTCAAGTAAAAACTTGTACATAAATTTTCACAGCAGCACTGTTTATAGTACTCAAAAGGTAGAAACAACCCAAAGGCCCATCAGACAATGTGCGGACAAACAAATGTGATATATACATATAACAGAATATTACTCAGCTTAAAAAAGAAGAAAATTTTGACATATGAATGAACCTTGAAGACGTTATGCTAAGTTAAATAAGTCAGTCACAGACCGGGCACTGTGACTCAACGCCTGTAATCCCAGCATTCTGGGAGGCCGAGGTGGGAGGATTGCTTGAGCTCAGGAGTTCAAGACCAGCCTGAGCAAGAGCGAGACCCTGCCTCTACTAAAAATAAAAAAATTAGCCAGGGGTCATGGTGCGCACCTGTGGTCCCTGCTACCTGGGAGGCTGAGGCAAGAAGGTCGCTTGAGCCCAGGAGTTTGAGGCTGCAGTGAGCTATGATGATGCCACTGCACTCTACGTAGGGCGACAGAGTGAGACTCTGTCTCCAAAAATAAATAAATAAATAAGTCAGTCACAAAAGGAGAAATACTGTATGATTCCACTTATATGAGGTGCCTAGAGCACTCGTGATCCGAGAGACAGAGAGTAGAATGATGGTTGCCAAGGGCTGGGGGATGGGGAATGGGGAGTCCATCTTTAATTGATTCAGAGTCTCAGTTTGGGATGATGAAAAAGTTGAGATGGACAGTGGTGATGGTTGTCCAAAAATGCAAGTGCACTTAAATGCCACAAAACTGTACACTTGAAAATGGTTAAAATGATAAATTTTGTTATGCATATTTTATCACAATTTAAAACAAAGACATGAAGTACTGGTACATACTACAATGTGGGTGAACCCAGAAAATATTATGCTAAATGAAAGAAGACAGACACTAAAGGTCAATATATTGTATGATTCCATTTATATGAAACACCCAGGATAGGTAAATCCATACAAACAGAAAGCGGATTGGTGGTTGCCAGGGCTGGGGAGGAGGGAACAGGCAGTGACTGCTTGATGGGGATGGGGGTTGGTCTCCTTTGGTGTGATGAAAATGTTTTGGAACTAGATAGAGGTGTTGGTTGCTACAACCTTGTGAATGTACTAAATGCCACTGAAATGTGTGCTTTAAAATGGTTAATCTTATGTTGTATGAATTTCACCTGAGTTTTTTGCAGGAGAGGCTCCTTCAGGGAGAACAAAGGCCTGCAGGCCAGCATGCAAATCAAGAAAAAGAAATAAAAAGACAGAGAAAGACCATCAGTGCATGTGGGTGTCAGCTGGCTGGGAGCTGAGCAGAGGCACCTGTGGAGGTACCTGGTCTGTGACCCTGGCCTCCCATACAAGGCAGGCATTAACCATGTCATCCTTATCTGAAGCTCAGCTTTTATTCTGTTCTTCTCTTATTTTAAGTATGTAGTACTTTCCCTAAGCCTGTACTAATATTTTCTTAATTGTTACAGCCAGTATCTCACCTTCAGAACTAAGATGCTTGGGAAACCATGGTGGGGAACTGTGTGTCGCAAACAGCATCACCCTGCAGAGAATGGAGAGCAATAGCTGAGAGCAAGGAACACAGAACAAAAAGAGCTGAACGGTTAGGCAGCCTCCCAGAAAGACCCTGGACAAGCGCGAATTCAGAGGCCTGATAAAAGGCCAGACTTCCAGCACCCACTCAGATGGCGCTAGATGCATTATATGGAAATTAAAGACTGAGAACTCAGGGACATCTGATTTATACTGAGAAACACACACACAGCAGACATCTGCCTATGGAGTGGAATTTTGGAAAGGCCCATGGCCCAGGACATATGCAGACTCCCCAGCCACAGCACCTCCCAATCCCAAGAAGGGTGTTGATTCTCCATTTGGGCACCCACTCTCCCATAACATCAGGGGAGATGAATTCACATAAGGGTCAGACCAATGTCTCCACAGCAAGCTCACAGTCCTTGCCTGTTGGTGGCACTTGTAGGTGAAGAGTGAAATCCCCCAAGCTGCAGGGGAGACAGTATGAAAAGAGCTACAACAGCAGTCACCTGGGCAGATGGTCTTGGTGAAGCCGTCATTTGGTCTTTTTGGAGGCAAATGTGGGATTTGGCATCTTGCCCTAGCATCAGCAACATGAACCTCTCCAGTGTCCGGGACTGTTGACGATGACTTCAAAGCACAGCTGGGAGACCCGTGCGGCCCAGGCTCCATGCAGGCAGAGCTCAGCTCCAGTCACAGCAGGATTCCTGGTGCCAAGAACACCACTGGCACATAGCAGGTGATCAGAATAATTGTGTGTAGCTGACTGAGTGAGAGGTAAGAGAGAGGACTCAATCCCTGCTGCAAACTAAGAGACCTCATTAAAACCTAATTTGTGAGTCCACCAGGAAGCGTTGAAAAGAAAACTAGTCTTACTGAGTTCGGATCCAACTTCATCTCCATTCAAGGTGGGAGCATCACTATGCTTCCTTCATTACAATCCACTCAATGTTTTTTGTTTTTTATTAATCCTATTTTCAGGTACTAGTCTATCACTTAATAGTCCATAAAAATTCCCTTCACACACACACACAAAATAGGAATCGGAAAAATGACTTAAGATTTATGTTGTGTGTCCCTTTCTAGTAGTTTCTTGGACACTCAACAAACTGGGACAACAGTTCCCCTTTTAATACTAGATAAGTTCCAGCTGTGGGAATTGACATCTAGGTACAACCTCCCTGGCCACACACCATGAAGGCCAAAGCTGGGCTGGGAGAATCATGTGTGTCACAGGTACCATGTGCTATGAGCTCACCACAACCCCATAGGGTTAGTCCTACTTTGCACATGAAGGGGACCATAAGGGAGGTGGAGAAATTCCTTTAAATAGTAGTGAAGTAGCTAAGTCTGCCTGACTCTCATACACCATCCACCAGCTTTGCCACCCAGTGATGTGGGATCCTGTGTAGTCTTCCATTCTAGAACACCCTCTGCTCACTTGTCAGACAAAGGTCTACATTTTCATTATTAAACATTGTACATGCATATTGGCAAGTCTACAAGAGTTCCATGACTACGTTTTGTGGAAGGCAGCTTGGCACCATTAATGAATTACACTTGAAAACAGACCCTTATCCCAGCCACCATGCCAGGAACTCTGAAAATGATAGTACCTGAGGATATGGGCAGTCTTACTGATTACGGTGAAACAATCAAAAAAGCAAACAAACAATTAGAAATAAGTTAATGCCGACAAATGGGAGAAAGATGGACAAGCCATGATCTGTGTGTAATGTGAGATAAACGGACACTGACAAAGATTATCTGTATTGTCAAACTTTAGGCAGGCTCTTGAATTTTCTCCCAGACCCAAATGTGTGCATCTGTGCAAAATCCAGTTTTAGCAAACAATCCTGCTCAGTTTGCCAAGAATCCTCCACTCTTGACATCTGATTACCTTCCACATCTGTTTGGGTTCCGCATCCCCCACCCTCCCCGACTGGACGTCTGCTTACCCTGGCCTGTCTTCAACAAGAATCCTGTTAGGTCAGTTGGGCCAGAATCCCTCCACCCCTGTTTCCTCTTGGTCATTTTCCATCCACAGATCCCCTTCCCCTGCTCCTTGGCTATCAATTCCCACTTGCTCCGTGCAGGATTTGGAGTTGAGCCCAATCTCTCTCCCCCACTGCAAGACCCCGTTACTGTGGTCCCTACACCTACCACGATAGTCCTGAATAAAGGCTGCCTTACCCTGCTTTAGCAAGTATTGCTGAATAATTTTTTTCTTTAACAGCTCACACAAGAATGGGTTGGGACCCAAGGTTTGCTCTTGAGTCAATGACTAGACTCCACCAGGCTTTCAGATGACTTGATGCTTGCTCCCTTGCTGAGCACATCTTGATCTGATTTCATAACTGTCCCTTGTGTCCCTTGCCCACCTCTGTCACCACCAGAGGAACCGCATCCCAGCATCCTTACACGGTGCAAATCCATATACCCTGCTCGCTGGGGTCTGACTCGGCCTCACATCCCATCCATCAGACTCTTCCTCCAAATACTTTCAGAAGTCAGTGCTCAGCCAGCTGCTGCCACCCCTCACCTGGGCCCTGTCACCAATGGGTCTCCTAGTGTCCACTCTAGCCCCCGAGTCCTATTCTCCCCACTAGAACTGGAGAGATCTCTGCAAAGCACAAATCAGTGTGTTGTTCTTGAAGCCGTGGAAGGTCTCTGGCACGCGTGGCGCATAGAGGAATAAACAAAAAGTAACACACCAAATTGTTCACATTGGTTTTCCTGATCATGGAGAGGGCGGGGAAGATGAGAAAAACAAGACTGTAAACTAAAAAGAAAAACAATAAGCATGCACATGTCGTGATAAATGTTTTGCACACACATAAAACTGAGTATGTATGAGTGTGAGTATGCATGTGTGTATTTATTAAAAAATAAATCAAAAGATGATTCAAAAACATCAGTTGTGATTACTAGGGTGCTGAGATTGCAGGTGATATCTATTTCCTTAATTATATTTGGTGGTATCAGAAAAAGAAAATACCCAATGAAATTATATTCATTGTGGGGGAAAAAAGAGCCTGACTTTGGAGATATACAAGACTGGTGTCAGGTTCAAATACAGGCTCTGTTCTTTCTGGCCATGTGATATGGGGCAGGTCAGGTGACCAAGTTCAGCCCCAGCTTCTCCATCCATGAAATGGGCTTGATTCAGTACCTACCACACAGGGCTGCTGTAGGAATATATGAATTAATATTTGTGAAACATTTAGCACAGTGCCTGACACATGGTTCTCAGTAAAAAACTATTGTTATTATTATAAAGTGCTTTGCACTTTGGTTTTCACAGAGCTAACAGTGATTACTATTTGTCTTTGTGTCTTTGAAGTTCTCTTGAGCTCTGAGGCATGCTGAATGCCCTTTTAAAACCTCAACACCCCTGGCAGAGGTCACACCTTGAACTTCAATAGCTGGCATTTTTGTCAATTAGTTAACAGTATGCTGAGAGCACATCCCTGTAGGGGAGTTTCCATGGGCACAAGTCACAGGGAATAAACGTAAGGGCCTATGGGGGTGGGAGCTGAGGGTGTCAATAGGGAGTGGACAGAGGACCACAGACAAAAGTCACCCAGGATGGCCCTGCCTCAGCCGCCTGGCAGCAGCATGGTCATCTGGAGACAGAGTTGAAGAAATCTCTAATGCAAGGGGTGGCCGCCCCAGAGATGTGGCCGATTCCTAAGCCCCTCCATCGTGCAGTTCCATGACTGCCTGGAAAGCCGTACATGAAAGCAGGAAAATCCCAGGATAAAGAATATGCAGATATTCCAGACATTTAAAACAACTAGAGGGGTGGAAGGGACCAGCTGCCCTGGTATGTCAGGGGCCTGCCCTGGTTTTAACGCAGAAGGTCCCGCATCCTGATAACCCTTAGTCCCAGGCAAATCAGACCAGTTGGTCATCTAATTAGAGGTCATGGGGCAGGAGGTGGGTTTCAGCATCTCCTTGCCCTCCCTGTTACACTGATACCATGAGATGCAATTGAATAAACATGATTTGGTTTCTGCAACAAAGCCAGATGGTAATTAAATTGGACTATATACAGCTTGCATGATTACCTTGTTTTCCATTTTACAATGACATGAGCTATCACAATGATTTTTTAAAATTAACAACTTTACTAGTGGATTACTAGGTGTTGAAATACTTCATAATATACTTATGAAAACATTTGTACAAAGAATTTATCCTCCACATAATATTTAGGAAAGTTTACTCTGACATTCCTTTACTGAGAGTTCTTGGGGATGGGGGAGTGGGAAGCAATATCTTTTGGCTGTGACATTTCTTTTACTGCAGTGTCAGTGAAACTATGTCATCCTTTATAAAATCAATAAAATCCCTAATAATTTCTCTGGCCATTTAATATGTGACCATATATCATCTTTCAAAACATCTATTTGGTTGAATTGTATTCACCAACTGATGGACTGTACATCTGCCTGATTTGACAGTTTACATTGTGTTTTCCTCTGAGTTTATCTACTCTGTTGTATGGGCTTCAATAGGGTCAATGGTTGTTAAACTGGATTATAAGAAACCTCAGCTTTCCATACAGGGTAAAATTGGCAATTAGTCCTAACCTGAGTCATGGCAAAGCAGTTGCATTTCTATGGAAACAAAGCTAAACTTGGGATTGCACTCTGACCAAAGACTCACTAACATCAAATAAGTCATAACATGATATGTAATGCCTTAGAGGAAAAAATCAACAGTAATCCACTTTGAGCATTTAAAGGGTCATGCTCCCAGTCACTGTCTTTGTGATTATGAAAGGATAATAGAACACAGCTCTTCCAATTACCTAATAGAAGAGCCCATAGAGATGAAGTTACTTTGTCAGAGTGACATTGGTTTCAGTGGCTGAACTTGTGGGAACTGGACAACAATGGGAGTATTGTCAGAGCTTTACAGTAGTATTGAAATCTGGTTTCAAGCCAATGAGTCAAGTGGGAGGGTATTAACTTCATAAACTCAATGTCCTAAGAGGAAATGAAAGATGATTTTATTTAGCCCTATTTTTTTTTGCAAAAGATTTAAAATAAGAGTAGATTTTAAAAAAACTAAAAGAACTATGGAATACTGCCATAATTTCTTGAAGAACTGTAGTGAAACCAGAGTACCCCAAGCTTCCTCACCCTAAGTAACAGTGCTACCACAAGAACATGAAGCTGCAAATTCAAAGCTCTGAGCCCCTCCCCATGACCACATCTGCTCATGCTGGCATTCAGTCCCCACCACAGTATTACCCTGGTCTTGTGGCTAAATCCCCAAGGACTTGCCCAGAGGACTCAAGTGTAAGTCCACCCATACTCTTAGGTCTCTTTCCAGTGATGGTGCCCTTCACTGCAATGCTCCCATGCCCTTTGAACCCTGGATGCAAGGCCAAGCTGCCCCACAACCCCTAGCTGCTGCAGTTCTCCATCCTGCAGATAGGAAGAGTGCCCTTTTCCCATTCAGGTTCACTATAGGTCATTTGGGCCCTGGTCCTCCAAAAGCCTTTTGAATCCAAGTTAATAATACAAGGCTGTTTTGTTCACTACTCATCCAATTTGACAAGTCCAATTTATGAGACAGTATTGACTTGTGATCAAAAACTCTGGGGTCATTCTGCCTTGCCTTGAATGCTGGCACCACCACTTACTGGCTATGTGGTCTTAGATGCCATAACTAATCTCTCTATTTCTGTTTTCCTGCATTTAAAATGCAGACAATGCCCACATATTTGTCCTAAAGACTCAATGACTATGTATTAAAGGGCTTACTTAGTATAGGCCTGGCATGAAGTTAGCTTTCAATAAATGTGCTACTATTCTTTCTCTGTGTTGACACTGGGTGTACAATTGCAGATAAGACACATACTTGTCCTCAAGATGCTTGTGGTCTAGTGGGCCAGTTGGATTTATTTCAATTCAACTATTTCTTGACCGATGAACAATAAAAAGTATTGTTCTCAAAAAGACCAAAGTCTACAAAAAAAGAGAGACTGTTTGGTATAAATAATTGCAATAGGTACAACAGAAAAGAAATGTGTACAAGGTAAAAGGTCACAGGGAGAATGACCAGGAAACTTACAAATGATAGTAATGTGATCCAGGCTGTGCTGACCTGCACTGTCCACACACTCTTCACAGAGGAACCGGGAAGGGGTCAATCCTAGGACTTTCCCACCCATCCAGCTAGAGGGAGTGAGGAATGGGAACAGACAGAAAGTGAGTTTTGAGCCAACACTCAGGGTTAAAATCAAATCAGTGGAAAAAGAGCAGCTGATCAGGCTGAAGGGGTGGCAGCACCACACAAAGGAGGCACCACAGTGCTCAGCAAGCCCACAGCAAAAAGATGAGGGTCTCGGCTGCGGCTTCAACTGGAGTGCAGATGTCCAGAATTTTCCGCCCATGAAGTGGTCTTTAGTTTTTTGCTTGTTGACCTTTAAAAGAACGTTTAAAAAAACACAACTATTTAACCCCCCATGCACTTTTAAGTTGACATTTAAATTTCTTTATCATTAGTTTATAGATGCAAAGAATGTATTTTCCAGGATATTGCAGACAGACTTTCAATATATTTTTGTCTGACTCTTTTAAAAAATTTTTTTTTAGAGGCAGGGTTTCCCTCTGTCACCCAGGCTGGAGTGCAGTGGCCCAGTCATAGCTCACTGCAGCCTCGAACTCCTGGGCTCAAGTGGTCCTCCTGCCTCAGCCTCCTGAGTAGCTGGGACTGCACTATATTTTTGTCAGACTCTTGAGGCCAATTTGGCTTTCACTTAAAGGAAAATAACCACTGATTAACCTACTTGCTAAACCAGTCCTCGTTGTCAACCAGTTAGCCAAATGCAAGTTACATTCTGACAGAAAATTCTTATTTTATAGCTTAATCCAAATAAACATGGTATTAGGAGAATGTGACTAGAGATTTGCCAAGAGTCTATTGCTTAGATGAAAGGAGGCTTTCTCAGGGCAGTGCTTTCTCAAATTGCCTTTTTGGGCACCCTGAAGGTGTTTAGATCCCTAGGTGCGCTCCATGATCAGGTTGGGATGGGTGGGAGGCTTTGGTGAGGCGGCAGAAGGGTGACTAGATGGGGAGATGGGAAAGAATTTGCAGAAGAGAGACACTTTTGAGTGAAGGTTTGCTACAGGAAAGAGTACACGCCAAGGGTGAGGACCTGGAAATTGGTCATCTAGAAGCTATCCATGGCCAGGTAACCCCTGAAAAGTCTCCCCACATCCCAAGGGGTATATATACTCCAGTTTGAACACCAATTCTCAAGTTGCCTCAAGTTCACAGTATGCGCCAGAATGAGTGAATTAAAAAGTACAGCATCACAAATAACAGTGGTAGGAAAAAGTACTCAAAACTTGGAAATAAAGCAAAAAAAATGCCATTTCCATGTCATGCTAGAAGACAATCGTCCAACATGCCCATCTAAGGGTCATTTGACTCTAGGAAAAAGTTTTGACAAGTTATTATTGATTAGGCCCAGATATTTTGCAGTCATATAAAGTTAGAAATTATCTCATAAGAAACTGATGAGTTGATTTTCTTTTCTGTGGTGGAAAAATGAGATAACCCAAATGCTACACTTTAATTGTCCTATAGGAAATTAACTAGGGTGGCATCTAATTTAGTAATCTTAATTCATCATTCCATTTTGTTCACATTCATTGTAATAATCCTAGTTTTTCAAATTCTCTTTTGAACTCACTTTATGGGTTCCCTTATTAATGAGATAAATAAAATGTTGGCACATGCTCACTATCTCTTTGGGTAAGAATTATGTTTTCAACATTTAGAGAATTATATGTTGGCAGAGAAGTATACACAAAGTGCACAGAAGGTGCATGGAAAGGGTATGTGATGCAGAAGAGAAGACATGGAGAGGACCTGGGGGAGAAGACGCCTGAGCTGAGTCTTGACGTATAAAAAGGAGTTAGATCAATGGCCGGAAGGGAAGGAGGGGACTTTTCCAGACAGAAAGAGCCTCACAGGGGATGGGAGCACAGTGACATGGGTGTAGAACAGTGACAGGGGACGAGGCTGAGGGGTGGGCTGAGGCCAGAACCTGAGCCATGCATGCACGCAGGATGCGAGCTGGACCCTTATCCTGCAGGAGAACGGGAGATCTCAAAGAACTGTTAGCAAGGAAGCGACATAATAAGATGGATTTGTGTTTTAGAAAAGCTGATTTTGTTTGAGGAGTACATTCATAGGTGGAAGTGAAACCAAAGATAAAGACACACACTACTGAGCAACGAGAAGGGCATAACCTAAGGCAGTGGCAGTAGGAATGAGCAGGCACAGAGCGATAGAATAAATAGGGCAGGGCGGTTGCTAGGATGTAGGAGTGGTAGGAGGTTAGAAAGGGCATAAGTCAGATTTGATAATTGATTATGAGGGGGCGGCAAGGAAAAAGAAGGGCTGACCTACATCCCAACAATTCCTGATTCAGGCACAGAGATTGCATCACTTCTAGTGTGAAAACTAGAGAGAGAGCTGGGTGGCAGCACATATTTTCAGCATGTGAAACAGGGAGACAAAGGGCAAGGAAAAAGATCCTCAAATCCCTAACTCTTTACAGGGTTCCCACACATTGATAAACCCTTTATCTGCCTGCGTCACTCAAAATTCTACCCTTTCTTATAAAACATTTCCCCACTAAATCCGATTCTGAATCATCTTAGTACGTATAACAGCCTAACATACTTTTTGCCAGAAGTTCAATCACATCTGCCTTTTAGCCTAGTGCTGGATGGAACGCAAAGAATTGAGGAGATTCAGTAAGGATAGCTCTTCATTAGAAAAAAAAAAAAAGCCAACCTAAGTGAGTCCTCTCAAACAGGACTGATAGTTCATGGTAAACATAGAAAACAGTTTATATTACTTTATCTTTAACTAAAATGCATTAAAATAAGTTTATTTTAACAGATTAGGTTATAATTGCAATTATGAACCAGTTCTTGGCACCAAAAAATGTGTAAAGAGTGTTTTTATTTATTTATTTATTTATTTATTTATTTATGAATGAGACAGAGTCTCTCACCTAGCCTGTTGCCCACGCTAGGGTGCAGTGGCGTCATCATAACTCACTGCAGCCTCAAACTCCTGGGCTCAAGCAATCCTCCTGCCTCAGCCTCCGAAGTAGCTGCGACTACAGGCACATGCCACCATGACCAGCTAAACTTTAAACATTTTTTGTAGTGACAGGGTCTCAGTATGTTGCCTAGGCTGGTTACAAACTCCTGGACTCAAGTGATCCTCTCACCTCGCCCTCCCAAAGTGGTAGGATTACAGGTGTGAGCCACTGTGCCCAGCCTAAAGTGTGTTTTAAATGTTTATACAAATACCATAAGACAGTTTGATATCACCTTACACAGGGGATGGTAGAGGGGTGGAGAAATAGGCCAACAAAGGGCAGGCGGAGCTTCACAAACTTTGGCTTGGATCTGACCTGTGCAGGTGTCACCTGTGGATTTATTTCCCAGCAGACATTTGGCAATGTCAGGAGACTCCTAGACATTACTGAACAACCCAAGTGCATTATACTTTTAGAAAGAGTCAAATTATATAAAAAAATGATACACTGAATAAAATTTTCTTTCTGTTAATTACAAAGTGACCACACAAAGGAATTTTTAGGGTGACTGAATTATTCTGTATGGTCTAGTGGTGGTGGATGCATAACTTTATCCATTTATCAAAACCTGCAGAACTGTACGCCACAAAGAGTTAACATTACTGTATGCAGATTAAAAAGGGATCCCAGTATAGAGTGCTCAGTGGGACAAATGAATTTAATTATATTACAAACGTTATAGCATAACATCACCAAAGGGAATGGTGGAAAAAGAAGCTGATTCAAATAACTTTGGAGAACTGTTTTGATTGGATACTACAAGGATAAAGACAAAAAGAACTGTACATAAACACTATAGTTGGTAAATTTGCTTCCACGGAGTTAGAAATTTTGAAACTATTTTACATGTACACTAGGGTGAAGAAAGAAGTTAAATATATACATAGATGTGTGTTTATATATTTTATATATATATATATATAGAGAGAGAGAGCAGAGACAGAGACAGAGACAGAGGGAGACATAGACAGAGAGAGCATGTCAGATTTCTCTCCATCAAAGAAGTTACAAATAAACAAGGGGGGAGATGAAATGAACCTTATGGTACTAGATTAGAGACAGAAACATGAACTGATGTTTATACACACACACACACAGACAGATACAGAAATAAATATAGATATGAGTATACATGACAGAGTCTAGAAGCATTGACATATCAGTAAGAAAAAACACACCTGGCACCCAAATGCTGGTTTCTAAATAACATTCTCTAATAAAGGGAACCAGAAATGGCTGACTGTAGGGCTGGGCTGAGAATATAGAAGATGAACCTGGAGCATCTTCTAGTATCAGAAAGCAATGAAGTTCTGAAAAAGAAAATAAGTGATCAAAAAGACACAGGAGAAAACCTGAAAGAACTCACAATGGCCAACAATAGAACTTGAACAGCAGAGCAACAAAATAGAACTTGAACCACAAAAGATAGTTGAGCAACATCTTTAAAGTCTTAAAAGAAAAAATAAGGTCAACCTAGAATTACATAGTTACTTATTTTGTTGTTCAATTACCCAGTCCCAGCATTGAAGGTGTAAGAGTGGGTGTCACTGTTAAAGTCAGAGGAGACAACCTGGTGCTCAGTGTAGCCCAGGATGTTCTTGAGGGGTCCCTCTGATGACGGCTTCACCACCTTCTTGATGTCATCATATTTGGCTGGTCTCTCCAGATGGCAGGTCAGGTCCACGACTGACATTTTGGCAGTGGGGACACAGAAGGCCATGCCAGTGAGCTTCCCATTCAGCTCAGGGATGACCTTGCCCACAGGCTTGGCAGTGCCAGTAGATGCCAGGATGACGTTCTGCAGAGCCCCATGTCATGCTACAGTTTCCCAGAGGGGCTGCCCATGGTCCTCTGGGTGGCAGCGATGGCGTGGTCTGTGGTCATGGGTCCTTCCGTGATGTCATGGATGGCCTTGGCCTGGGGGGCTGAGTGGTTGGTGGTGCAGGAGGCATTGCTGAGGATCATGAGGTTGTTTCCATACTTCCCACGGGTCACACCCATCACAAACATGGGGCATCAGCAGAAGAGGCAGATATGATGACCCTTTTGGCTCCCCCTCTAGGGAGCCCCAGCCTTCTCCAAGGAAGTGAAGACAACTGTGGACTCTACAACATAATCAGCACCAGCATTCCCCCATTTGATTTTGGTGGGATCTTGCTTATGGAAAATGGTTATGGGATGTCCACTGATGATAAGCTTCCCATTCTCAGTCTTGACTGTGCCATGGAACTTGCCATGGGTGGAATCACACTGTAACATTGTATACCACATAGTTGAGGTCAATGATGACAACAGTATCCACTTTGCCAGAATTAAAGGCAGCCCTGGTGACCAGGTGCCCAATACAGCCAAATCTGTTTACTCTGGCCTTCACTTTCACCACGGTGTCTCAGGGACATTGCTGGTGCTGTACAAGAATATATGGCTGCCTGTTGAATAGGGAGAGCAGAGTAGTCATGATTTTTTTTTATCCACATAAATTTAAGTTTCATGAAGGCAAGGACCTTGTTTATCTGTTTTATGCGTATATTCCCAGTGGTCAGCATCATCCCTCTGCTTTTATTCTTTCCCTGTGCTCAAGTGATCCTCCCCCCTCAGACTCCCAAAGTGCTGGGATTACAGGCGTGAGCCACCATGCCCGGCCTCCTCAGTTTATTGTACATTATTATCATTAGTCCACACAAAGTCCTTGTCTTGTATTGTTTTCTTCTTCATCCCTAGTCCTTACTCCAATTGCCCTCCCTATAGGCACCTACTCTAGGGACATGCTGGATATATGTCTTTAATTCTTATACTTACCTATGTAAAATACCTAACATGGGTTTTCTTTTAGTGTATGTATTCTCAGTTCACACACGTTGTACTATTTCTTATTTTTTTCACACACTACACTTTATGATCTACTCACATTATTGTATATACATAGTGTGCTGCTTCTCACCATTACATAGCGTTCCAAGTATGTATCTGTCACTTAAATTTATCCATCCTGCTTCTAATGGAGATTTAAGTTGTCTCCAACGCCCTCCTCCCACAAAGAATGTCACAACAAAAATTCTTGTTGATGTCCTTTTATGGATTGGCATGAGACTTTCTCTGGGATACATAAGCATGGGATGTTGGGGTCACTGGGCAATGTATTTTTACTTCACTAAGTACTGCCTGATTGCTTTACAGAAAGGCCTTACCATTACCAGCTTAAATTCCTAACAGCATAAGAGTAGACGATCGAGACTTGGGTTTTGTTTGGGTACTTACTGGCAGCAAAGCCCAGGCAAGTTTCTTAATATGTGTCATTGAGTTTTCTCCATATGAAAAATGGAGATAAAAATAACTACCTTATAATGTTGAGGTAAGGATTAAAGATAATATAACATGTAAATCACTTAGCACCAAATAATCACTCACTGCATGCTAGCTAGCATTATTATATTTCTCTTATTACATTGTATACTTCTTAATGGCATGCATAAGTCTTCAACTGCTTTTGCCTTTCTCTCTTCTCCCATCCCTAATTGCCATGGGAGTATCCTTAGTAACCTGATAATGTGATTCTAGCAGTGGAGACAGCTGAATTTGATTTGACAAATAGAGTAGCAAGAGTCTTGATTCTAGCACATATCTGAAAACATTTTGGTAAAAATAAATCACACTGAAGTAGTTTATTTTATTAGACTCTGTGCAGTAAAGGATTAACTTAGCAGGCCTGAGTTAAAACCCTGCATATTTTAAAGAAAGGTCCAGCCATTGGACTTTCCAGTTCCTGGAAGATAAGCTCTAAGTTCTTGGAATATCCTGCATGATAAGAATGTCTTTGTTTATCTGTGGCCTTATGCTAACTATATGATTTATGTTGGGGGCTTTGGGCCACATGGTACCAGTTTGATCTTTGGAGGGGCTAAGGTCAGCTATGTGGCTATTCCATGCCTACACGACTGACCTCCAATAAAAACCCTGGACACTAAGTCTCAGGTGAGTTTCCTGTTTGACAGTACTTGTCTGTATTATTGCACATCATTGCTGGGAGAATTAAGTGCTGTCCATAGATTCCACACAGAGTGGACAACTGGAAGCTTGTGCATGGTCTCTCCTGGACTCTACCCTATGTGACTTTTACTATTGCTGATTTTAATTTGTATCCTTTCACTATAATAAGCCATAACTATAATAGCTTTTCTGAGTTTGATAGGAAATCATTAAACCTGAGAGTGGTCTTTGGGACTCCTGACTGTAGACTCAGAATCATTACATACCTGATTTTAGCATAACACAACATTAAATTTACCCCAATCTGGCTGGGGTGTGGCAGCTCATGACCATAATCCCAGCACTTTGGGAGGCTGAGGCAGGAGGATCACTTGAGGCCAGGAGTTTGAGACCAGCCTGGGAAACATATTGAGACCCTGTATCTACAAAAAGTTAAAAAATTAGCCAGGCATGGTGGTATGCACCTGTAGTCCTAGCTACTTGGGAGGCTGAGGCAGGAGGATAGCTTGAGCCCAGGAGTTTGAGACTGCAGTGAGCTATGAGGTGCCACTGTACTCTGGCCTGGGCAACAGAACAAGACTCTGTTTCAAAAAAAAAAAAATTTTACCCCAATTTCAAAATCCAGTTTTAAGACCACATGATTATTTAAATGAATAAAACTCAACAAAAATGTAAAATAGAAATTAGCAAACTTCTTGGATTCTTCCTCTCAGGAAGAACTGTATTAGCACATACTTCTCTAACATGGCATTATCAACCATCAAAGATATCATGGCATCATTATCTTATAATAATTTTAAAAATTGCCTTAGTAGAATCACCCCCTGTTTTACAGTTAAAAATATATACCACTAATGTTATAGAAAACTTTAGTGGATGTTGTGATAAAGAAAAATAAACTTCAAAATCTCCATTGTTCCCTCTATAACAACTCCATTGTGAGTCTATTTAAGAAAACAGTCTACAAAATTTTCTATTTTATAGACCTAGGGATCAGAAAATGATACCTTAGCTCATAAGTGACACAAACATGATAATCAAACAGCATAGTATAATGTGTTAATTTTCCTTTGTGTTTTGATGACTATTTGTTGGAATAGAACATTCATTGAGAAAAGTAGACAAACTGTAAGTATATACCTGATGAATTTTCACCAAGTGTATACATCTGTGTAAGCAGCACCCAGATCCAGAAACAACATCATCAGCCCTGTAGGGACCTTTAGGATAGTGATTACCTTGACTTCTAACACCAGAAATTAATTCTTCCCAGTTTTGACTGTCTTGTAAAAGGACTCACATTGTCTATATTCTTTTGTGTCTGGCTTCTCTTGCTCAACATTATCTTTGTGCGCTTTAACCATGTTTTTGCAAATAGTTCATTTATTTTCATTTCTGTACAGTATTCTGTTGTGTAAACATGCCATGATTTATAAGACAATGCATATATTTTATTTCTAAAACAATATACTGACTGCATTACACTGTACCAATTCCTTTACAAAGAAGGGCTTCTCAACATTGGCACTACTGACATTTTGGAGCAGATAATTTTTTGGTATGGGGAACTATCCTGTGCATTGAAGGGTGTTTAGCAGCACCTTGGCCTATTAACACTCCCCCCCACCCCCTTCCAGGCTCACACCCCTCACAGGTCATGATAATAAAAAAAGTGTTCAGACATCGCCAAATGCCCTGTGGGAAGCAAAATCACCCCTGGTTGAGAACCACTGGTTTGAAGAATGGGAAAATATTAGAACTTTGGGATTTGTACATGTGCCACTGGAGAAAACCTCATCTTAATGAAAATGTTTCCTCTTATTCTTGTTTTTGCTTAAATTTAAGCATGTGACTAAACATAGGCCACTCACACATAAGTAATGAAACAAATAGCAAAACTCAAGACTATTTCAACAAAGGACAAAATGTAATAGCACATTAAAAGAAGAAACAAAGCCAAAGACTTCTGCAAAGTGTGCATGTGTGTATGACACAGTGATTTTCACATGCCATTCAACTCTTCTCACAGTTACTAAGTGGGAAGAGAGAATATACAGGAAGAAAGAAAAAATAATAGCAAACACACTGAGGGCATACTCTGCTAAGTTTACATTATCTCACTTAACCATGATAATAGCCTTATAAGATAGACACTTTTCTCTTTTTTATAGATGAGAAACTGATATTTAGAATGATTAGAAAGTTCAAACATTAGATAGGGAATTGTAGAAAATTCACTGAAGCAGAGAAAATTTCCTTGGGTTCTATCTCTGAATAATTCTATCAAGATGAAAATTAGAAACACTGATAAAGAGGACTACAGAAACATAGTTGATAAAGTCTTGTGGATCAATAAAGACTTTCTACAATTGCAAACAAAGAGGATGAGAGTTCAACTGAAATACAAAGTCAGATTCAAGGACGTGATGCGGTGTGTGGACACAGACGACGATTCCCAGACAGTGAGGAACGAGGTTGAGGCAGAGAGAGAATCCTAACAGGACCCGCACTTGCAACAGCTGAGGATGACGTTGGTGTCCTGGAGGGACTGGAAATTCACTTCAGAACCACTGTATGCTGCTTATAATCACAGCATATATATTCATACATAAAGTCACTATTGTTAACTTTATAAAGATAGCAAATATTTAATAACTATGTATATATAATTATGTGATATGCTTTATGTAATTTATCTTCACAACAATCTTAATGAGCTAGGTGTTAATATCTCAAGTATATAAATGAGAAGGGTGAAGATTAGGGATGTTAAGTAACTTTCCCAAGGTTATACAACCCTGTATCTCACACACACACACATATAAAATAACACTAGTGTACATACCCTGTATAATCCTCTACACTTGGGTGTGGCAGAACCAGTGAATCTGATGGGATATCACTTCCATGATAAGGTTTCTAATCAGACTTTGAATTAATCAAAAGGGAGACTATCCTGGATGGGCCTGACCTAATCAGGGGAGCCCTTTAAAAAAAGGTGAAATGTCAGACAGACATTTAAAGGAGCAAACTGCCATGTTGTGGAGAGAACCATGTGGCAAGGACCTGAATGTAGCCTGTAGGAACTGAAAGCAGTGGCTGACAGGTAGCAAGAATATGGGGTCCCGAGTCATAGGACCACAAGGAAATGAATATTCTGGCAATAACTTGAGGGGGCTTTGAAGTGGCTGTTTACTTAGTCAAGTCTCCAGATAAGTATGTAGTCAGCAGACTGAGTATAAACACTGAGTATAAACTGTAGCTCTGTACACCAATCCAAGGCTTGGGCGAATGCATTATAACAGAGCATACAACTGTCTTTGAGATTCTTGTGCACGATGTTTGTAAGAACAGTGCAATATGCAAATTAATAGTGGACTGACAGGACTCAATAGCATATGGTATCACACGAGGTCATTTTGGGTTAGTAATAATACCGATAACGTTTATGGAGCCAGGATTTCTGTACATCACCTTATCCAAAGTAGGTTATTGTCCTCATTTTACAGATGGGGGTCATATTCACACTACTGGTACGAACAAATGGCTCCTGACTGGAACCGGCGCCTGTGTGTTTCTAAGACTGTGCCCTTCCCCTGCATCCCACGGCTAAGGTAAGCGCTCCGTCACTTTTTCTTTGGATTTTGGAAAGGAGCGGAATGGTATAGTTATAGAGCATATGCCACTTTCCCAGTTCAGGATTCCAGATCCAGGGGCTCTCTGTGCACATCTTTATAACTTCTGGGGGCATCAAGAATCATTCATTTGCTGGGTTGGCATCTGATCAAGACCACAGCTGCAGTCACCACAAAAGCCCAGCGTAACTACCGCTCACCGCTCGGTAGCCGCGACTCAGCTCGTCTCTGCTCTCAGTCTCCGAAAACAGAAAATAGGGCCTGGGTGCCCCGAAGGATGACGTATTTCCGGCGCGCCGCGAAGCCCGGAAGTCAAGGCGGCAGACGCGAGGTGGAGGCGGGGCCTGAAGTGGGCCGGGAGCTGCCGGAGGCGACCGCGGCGAGGGATCGGAACTCGAGGCGGGAGCCGAGGCGTGGGGCGGGGCCTCCAGCCAGCGCTGGCCTGTGGGGAAGCGGGGCGGGGCGCGGCGCGGCCTCCCGACCGCCCAGCCCGCCACTGACGCTGCTGCCGGCAGCCGCCGGAGCAGGTGTTGGTCTTGTCTGCGCGGCTGCCTGTGCGGCTTACGGTTCCTGGACCTGCGGTTCTCTCCCTGCCTCCTCCAAGGCTTCGGCCTCGACCGCCCCTCAGCCCTCGGCGCTGCCGCTGGCGCCGCCGCCTGACCTGCAGGCCGCCGCGGGCCGCGGAGCCCATGAAGGCGCGGGCCCCGCCGCCGCACTCGCGGCGTCGCCGTCGTCCCGGAGCTCCCCGAGCTGGCGCGGGCATGGCGTCGGCATGAGCGTGGAGCCGCCGCGGGAGCCGGAGGAGAAGACGGCGTCGGAGTCCGAGGCGGGAGCCATGCCGGAGAAGCGCGCGGGCGCGCAGGCCGCGGGCAGCAGCTGGGTGAGCGCGGGCGCGGGGTGGCAGCGCCTGAGTCCCGGGGAGGCCGGGTGGGGTGGCGTCTAGGGCTGGCGAGCCCCGTGCGCCGGGCGGGGGACTCCGGCTCATGGGAAGCCAGTCCTTTTCTGGGTGAGCCTAAGTCATCACTAATGCAGGCTTTCTTAGTGACTCCACGTCGCTAGACAAAACTTTAGGTGATTTGGTTATTGTTTCAAAAGGCGCTATGCAATGAATATAAGTAGTTATTTGGTTACTTCACAGTACTCCATCCCTGGGACGGTTGATACAGTTTTCATGGCGCAGTTTCTGCCCAAGGCTACTCAGACAACCGGTAGGGAGTGTTTTGAACCAGCCGTTCGGTGCTACAGTACCCAGTAGTCGGCTGGGAAGTTGGCAGTGAAGGTTGGGCAGCGCCTTCCTACTCCTTCCGCGTTCTCCAGGCGTCGGAGGAGCTGTCGCGCCGATGGGGAGCAGTTTCAGGGGAAGCCACCGATCCCAGGCCCGGCTGAGGAGCAAGTTCAGGCCGGTCTCGTTCTCCAGTTTTACTTGAGATTGAGATGGTTTCTGACAGCAGTACAGGGCAGCCCTGGCTTAACTGGCCTGGATTTGTCAGAGCAGGCCTTGCCACTCGCGCTTTGGTTTCAAATGATGGAATATTAAGCATAGAGGGTCTGTCATTTCTTGAAGGCCTAAGCTTAAAAAGGATTTTTTGGGTCTCTTTAGGACCTGGAATATAGAAAATGTTACAGTGAATAGAAACCGACACCATGGAAAAGTTTTTCCACAGCTAAATAGAAGTTGTATGAAAAATACATGCTAACAGCTTTAGGTTTTTAGCTGACATATCTAGTTTTGCTTTAATGCAGTTATGCAGGTATGCATTAAATGTGCATATTTGGAGATGTGAATCCGCATTAGTAGAATTGGGAGGGCGTGTGAAGTAGAAGCAGCAGTAAGTAATATGGAACCAGCAGAGCTAGTTTCTAGTCCTGGTTCTATGGGAACAATGCCCACTATGGGCAAGATATTGACATATCCTTGCCACTCCGTGCTTAAACTGTGAAAAGAGTACTTAATAATGTTGAATACTCCTCCCAGTCCAAATGACTCCTTATTTTTGCAAAAGCATTGGGGGGCCCCTCATTTCAAAGATAAAATCTCTGTAATATGGGAAGTGTATCTTGTCAGGGGGAGAGAAGTTGTGTAGAACTGGTTTCTCTCATTTTGGTTTTGATTAGGTAGACTTGTCCTCTTCCTGCCCCCTAAACAAAACTAAACCACCAACTCCTTCTGTCTTCCTTGAATTGAACAGTAATTACTCACCAGTGGCAAGCTAGTAATTGGAGAGGTAGCTTCCTTTATCCCTTCCCATACCTACAACAACCAAAAGGTCCAGCTAAGTTTACCAGGTACAGATTTTAGGGTTTTATCCTATCCGTTGCATTCCTGTGGTTCATTTCCTCAGCATTTTTGACCTAGACTTTGACCATCTCTTTTGAGACTCTTGTTTACCCCCTACATTGCTGATTAGTGTGATCTAACATGTAAATATGATCATTAGTGCTGTCTTTAATTTTTTTCATTGGCTCCCTATGTCTTACAGAATAAAAAATAAACTGGTAGGTTGAAGCATTATTAGCATAGTGATTAGGTGAGCATGCTTGGAATCCCAGTTTCCACCTTTATTACCGGTGTAACTTTGGGTAAGTTGCATAACTTCTAATTAAAAAGAGTATTTACCTTATAGGATTGTGAGGGTTACTATAACCTGGCACCTAGTAAGCCCTTAGGTATTAGCTGTTATAGTTATTATTTATCAGTATTTTTTTGCATGTATAAATTGAATGGTCACAATCTATAGGTGAGCCCCTGACTTTGATAGAAGTATTTGTTCTCTCCCATTTCTTAATCTAGACAGGAACTAGACCCCTACCTAAAAATTAATGTTGCTAATTTTATGTGCTTAGAGCAGGAACTTTTGAGAGATGTTTACTCAAAGAAATCTAGACTCAATTTATTCCCCAATAATCTTGTTCTCAAAAATCAACATTAACCTTCACAGGGTCCCCTCTCCAACAGTCTAGGGAAAATGAACTCAAGAGACATCAAATGTCACCAGAGAGACACTGATTCTCTGAGGCCCAACATCAGTGCCCTTAACTGGTCTCCCTTAACTGGATACTCCTTTGTATCCTGGTGCTAACCTGCTAATTTTGGGCACAAGTAGATTCCTGTCCAGTCTTTCCTTGTCTCTGAGAGTGTGTAGAGTTGGTATTGATAAACTGCAGTGAATACTGAGAAAGTTCTCTTGGTGATTGCTGTAGTTAGTGCGATAACTAGCATGGGCACGTGGCAATGCTTTTCTGAGTGTGTGGAAGCTGGGAAAGCAGTGATGCCTTTAATCATATATGTTCATGTCATATGCCAGTACCCTCAAATTATGCATTTTTCCCACTTGCAGTTTCTGTCTACTACCACTTCCAGGTGCCTGTCGTACAGCCCCCATGACTTGATTTCTTTTTAATGTGTTGGAATTTCCTTATAGCTTGGTACCAGTGACACTCATGGTTTTTAGATGCTACTAATGGTCACAGGGAAGAGTGCCCATGTAAAGGGAATCAGCTGACAACTTTTCTTCTACCCTGTTTGGCAAAGAGATGTATTCAGCTGAAATAGATAATGGCAAAGAGATGTTATGATCTGAAAAATATAAGGGTGTCAACTCTGCGATCATTGCCTTCTAGGATAGGGAGGTATGTATCGATAAGCTCTTGTTTTATCATCCTCTCTTTGCTGTAGCCCTCCCTAAATGTGCATGCGCACACACTTTCAGATGTTTTATCACAATTATTTGTACATGACTGAATGTAGATTTTCCAGTACACTTAGCCTTCATAGCCAGGTGAAGGAAAAGTCCTTAGGGAGTTGTTTACCCTTAGGCATCTGGTGAGAATTGAGGATTTGTTGCAAAGACATACATTTCAGATTGTTCATGGACTCCAAGAAGCCAATACTTGGAGACCAGTTAAGGGCACTTATGTTGGGCCTCAGAGAATCAGTGTCTCTCTGGTGACATTTGATGTCTCTTGAGTTCATTTTCCCTAGACTGTTGGAGAGGGGACCCTGTGAAGGTTAATGTTGATTTTTGAGAACAAGATTATTATATAGGCAAAATAGGAATAATACTGAGGGGCATCTTCTCTTTACAAAAAGGCTAAAATGACTAGGTATGTTTTGTTTGTAAAGAGTGAAAGAAGTTAGGGACATATTAGGGGAAAAAATTGTAATGATCATTTTTCAGTTTTTCCTTAACACTGTTAGGAACCAGTGTGATCATTTCAATAAAAATAAAATACTGGGACACTGGCACAGCCAAACCCTGTAAATAAATTATAGCAGATAAGGGGAGAAAGCAAAAGCATTTATGAGCAGTTGATATGTTGCAATTTATAAGAGTAAATAGGTCATGCATTTATAGCAGGAACAGTTATATTTCCTATTTAGAGTGATGCACATCTTTAGTTAATTCATCATCAAGCCCAGCCTTTGTCATGACAAAGACTTGTTGCTGTTGCGTTGTTCTTAGGTCTGGTATAGGCAGAATTTTGTAGACCTTGCTTTTTAGGATATTTGAGCATCCTTTCTCACCGTTTTACTTAACTAGATTAAGTCTTTCAAGACAGAGACTACAGCTTGCATCTTTGAATCTGAAATAGTCCTTTAGGAGGTGATCAATAAATATTTGTTAATAAAGAAGTAAATGATTCGAGCCTTAAATCAGTAATTATGCTTATCAGTGAGATTAGCTTGTTGGCTTACTTTTGTATAATGTGTTTTGGTTGGCCTTATAAAACAAATTGGGGAGTTCTGGTTTCTTCTACTCTCTGGAAGAGTTTGTGTAAGATTGGTAATACAGTTCTAGAACTTTATAGCTCTTGACTTTTTGGGGGTTATTTAGTTCTGAAACAATTCAGGTTTTCTATTTGATTTTTGGTTTTTTTCTGTTAGTTTTAGTCAGTCGTATTTTGGTAGGAATTTGTCTGTTTTATCTAAAATTTCAAATTAATTGGCATAAACTTGTTCAGAATAACCTCTCTTAGACTCTTTTTACCTTCTGTAAGATCCTTAGTCTACTTTTTTATTGCTGACATTGGTAATTTGTGCCTTATCTTTTAAAAAAATGTTTAATTCTTTAGGATCTTCTGGACAAATATTCACAAATATTGCAAGTGGCAATAATTTTATGTCTTATTTCTATATTACTTGAACTAGAATAGCCAGGAAAATGTTCAGTAATAATGGTAAAATTGCATGCAACCTTCTCTGCATTAAAGGAATACATTAACTTTTTTCACTGTTAAGGATCTTTTTTGCTGTATGATATAAACATGCTTTATTACCCTATGGATGCATTTTTGAAATATCTCATTCTTTTTCTTGCGTGTGTTCTACCTCTCTCCCCTCCCCCCTCCTCCCCCTTCCCTCCAGTTCACTGTCTCGTAGAACTTTCACAAGTGGGTTGTGAAATCTGAGGTGTGCTGTGGAGAAAGAGGTTATAGCATAGCAAGGCCATTGTTCTGACTGAGATTTGGAGAGAAATCTGTCCTTAATACTTTGTAATCAACTATAAGAAATAGCATTTTTTTCAACCCTGCAAAAATGCATGTACGATGTTGGGTCAACTTTTTATTCAGCTGCCTGACATTTGAATAGTTTTGTATTTGGTTGTCTTTTTAAAACAGCTTTATTCAAGTATAATTGACATAAAATAAACTGTATGTGTTTAGTGTGTACAGTTTTGTGTTTTGACATGTCTGTACACCTGTGAAACCGTTACCACAATCAAGATAGTGAACATATCCATTACCCCTAAAAGTTCCTTGTGTCTCTTTGTATACCTCTCTCTTTACCCACCCCACCCCCCAGGCAATCATTTATCTACCTTCTGTCATTATATATAATATTAGTTGCCATTTTCTAGTTTTATATAAATGGAATCATATAGCATATCCTCCTTTTTGTTTGGCTTTTTTTAACTCAGCATAAATTTTTTGAGATTTATCAATGTTCTTGTGTAAATCAGTAGTTTATTCCTCTTTGTTGCTGAATAGTATTCCATTATATGGTTGTACCACAATTTGTTTATACATTCACCTGTTGATGGACATTTGAGTTATCACCAGTTTGGGGCTGTTACAAATAAAGCTGCTGTGGACATTTGTGTACCAATCTTTGTACAGAATATACTTTTTTTTAAGTAAATACTTTGGAGTTGAACGGCTGGGTCATATGGTGGATTCATTGTTTAATTTTTTAAGAAACTGCCAAACTGTTTTCTAAAGTAATTGTACAGTTTCACAGTGCCACTAGCACTGTATGAGAATTCCAGTTTGTCCACATCCTTGCCAACACTTAGTCAATTTTAGCTCTTCTAACAGTTCTGTAGTGGTGTCTTACTGTGCTTTTCATTTGCATTTCCTTATGGCTAATGATATTCAACATCTTTCCATAAGCTTATTTACCATCCGTATATCCCTGTTGGCAAAATGTTTGTTCCTGTTTTTTGCCTATTTTTTTTGTTGTTGGTTGGTTGTTTTCCTGTAATTAAGTTTTGAGAGTTCTTTGTATATTTGGGATTCAAGTCCTTTATCAGATGTTTTGCTTATAATTATATACTTTTTCTCTATGGTTCATCTTTTCATTCTCTGAGCAGTATCTTGAAGAGCAGAAGTTTTAAATTTTGATGAAATTGATCAACTTGTTCTTTTATAGACCATGTTTTTTCCTATTTGAGAAGTTGTTGCCTAAGTCAATATCACAGGGACTTCTCTTTATGTTTTTATAAGTTTTATAGTTTTAAATTTTACAATTGGGTTTATGTTCCATTTTGATTAATTTTTTTATATGGTGCAAGGTATGGACAGAAGTTCATTTGCTTATGGATCACCAATTGTGTCATTTGCTGAAAAGACTATTTTTTATTCACTGAATTGCTTTGCACTTTTGTCAAAAATCCATTGTCCATTTATGTGTCAATCTGTTTCCGAACTCTCTCTTCTGTTTCTCTGATCTATTTGTCTTTCCATCAACATCACACAGTCTTGATTACTGGAGGTTCATAATAAGACTTGAAAACTAGTAGAATTAATCCTTCAATCTTGCTCCTCTTAATAGTTGTTTTAGCTATTCTGGGTCCTTGCATTTCAGGATTTTAGAATCAGCCTGGCAATTTCAACAAGAAAGCCTTTTGGGATTTCTGTTGGGATTCTGTTGCCTCTGAAGATCTGTTTGGGAAGAATTGGTCAAGACTTCTGATTTGTGAATGCAGTATCTCGCCTTTTATTTTATTTAATTTATTTATTTTAATTTTTTTAGAGTTGGGGTCTCATTCTGTCACTCACGCTGGAGTGCAGTGGCCCGATCATAGCTCACTGTAACCACAAACTTCTGGGCTGAAGGGATCCTCCCACCTCAGCCTCCTGAGTAGCAAGGACTACAGTTGTGCACCATGATGCCCAGCCAATTTTTCTATTTTTTTGTAGAGACAGGGTCTCACTATGTTGCCCTGGCTGGTCTTGAACTTCTGGTCTCAAGCAGTTTTCCTGCCTCAGCCTCCCAAAGTGCTGGGATTACAAATGTGAGCCACCACACTTGTGGTGTTAACCTCCCCATTTATTTTAGGTTTTTAATTTCTTTCAGCTGAGTTTTGTAACTTTCAGTTTATAGGTCTTTTACCTCTTTTGTCATATTATTCCGTTTCATATTTTTCTTGATGCTATTATAAATGCTATCATTATATAAATATAGATGTAAATTTTTAAAATTTAAATTTACATTTATTGTCAGAATATGAAAATACAATTGATTTTTAAAAAATTGTTTAATTGTGGTAAGGTACACACAACTTAAAATTTATCATCTTAATCAATTTTAAGTGTGGAGTTCAGCAGTGATGAGTATATTCACATTGTTGTGCAACTAATTTCCAGAACTTTTTCTTCTCGGAAAACAAACTCTACACCCGGTAAACAACAACTTGTTTTCCCCTTCCCCATCCCACATTCCTTGACAACCACCATTTTACTTCCTGGTTCTGTGAGTTTGACCACTCTAGATACCTCATATAAGTGGAATCTCAGAGATTTATCTTTTTGTGACTGGCTTATTTCACTTAACATAATGTCTTCAAGGTTCATCCATGTGTGCCATGTGTCAAAATTTCCTTTCTTTTTAAGGGCAAATAGTATTCCGTTGTGGGTATATATTGTATTCTGTTTGTCTGTTTATCAGTTGTTGGACATTTGGTTTGGTTTCACCTTGTGGCTATTGTGAGTAATGCTGCTATGAACATGGGACTACAGATATCTCTGAGACCCTGCTTTCGGTTCTTTTGGATATATACCCAGAAGTGGAACTGCTGGATTAAAGGGTCATTCTATTTTTAATGTTTTGAGGAACTGTTTTCCATGTGGGCTGCACCGTTTTACGTTCCCACCAACAGTGCGTAAGGGTTCCAGTTTCTCCACTTGCTGGTCAACACTTGTTATTTTCTGTTTTTTTTTTTTTTTTTAATAGTAGCCATGCTGATGAGTGTGAGGTGGTATATCTTGAGGTTTTGATTTGCATTTCCCTAGTGATTAGTAATGTTGAAAATCTTTTCATATGCTTGTGACTGTTTGTATATCGTCTTTGGAGAAATGTTTATTCAAGTCCTTTGCTCATTTTTTTAATTGGGTTATTTTTGTTGTTATTGAGTTGTAGAAGTTCTTTATACATGTATTCTGGATATTGACCCCCTGCTGTGGTTTGAGTGTTTGTCCCCTCCCAAACTCATGTTGAAACTTAATTGTCGTTGTAACAGTGTCAAGAGGTGGGACCTTTAAGAGGTGATTAGGCTCTGCCTTCATGAATGGATTAATGCTGTTATTACAGGAGTGGGTTTGCTATTGCAGGAGTGGGTTTCTTATAAAAGGATGAGTTTGGCTCCCTTTTTGTCTTTTGTCCTTCTGGTTTCTGCCATTGGATAATGCAGCAAAAGGCCCTGGCCAGATGCTGGCTCCTTGATGTTGAACTTCCCAGCCTCCAGAACTGTGAGTCAATAAATTTCTGTTCGTTATGTATTACCCAGTTTGTGGTATTCTATTATAGCAGCACAAAATGGGTTAAGATACCCTCTTATCAGATAGATGATCTGCAAATTTTCTCCCATTCTGTAGGGTATCTTTTAACTCCAGTGATTGTGTCCTTTGATGCACGGAAGTTTTAAATTCTGATAGTCTAGTTTAGCTATTATATTTTTACTTTGTTGCGTGTGTTTTTGGTGTCATATCCAAGAAGTCGTTGCCAAATCCAGTATCATGAAGGTTTTGCCTCTTGTTTTCTTGTTAGAGTTTTATAGTTTTAGATCTTTGGTCCATTTTATAAGTTCTTCTTTTTTTTTTTTTAAGACTGGATCTTGCTCTGTTGCCTGGGTTATAGTGCAGTGGTGTCATCAGAGCTCACTGCAACCTCAAACTCCCGGGGTCAAGCGATCCTCCTGGCTGAGGCTCCTAAGTAGCTGGGACTGTAGGCATATTGCACTACACCCAACTGATTTCTTTATTTTTTGTAGAAATGGGGTCTCACTATATTGCTCAGGCTGGTCTTGAACTCCTGGTTTCACGTGATCCTCCCACCTTGGCCTCCCAAAATATTCCTGCTCCTGGCCAAAAGTTTGTAGTTTTGATGAAGCCCAACTTATTTTTCTTTTGCATTTTTTAATTTTTGGTATCATGTCTAAGAATCTGTTACCAAATCCAGGATTTACCTCTATGTTTTCTTCTAAGAGTTTTATGTTTTTAGCTCTTATATGTAGGCCTTTACTCCCTTTGTGTTAATTTTTACATATGGTGTGAAGTAGGGTCCAGCTTCATTCTTTTACATGTGGAAATTCAATTGTTCCAGCACCATTTGTTGATGAGACCATTCTTTTCTCATTGAATGGATTTGGCAACCCTGCTCAAAATCAGTTGGCTGTAGATGCTTTATTTCTGGAGTCTTAATTCTATTCCATTGGTGTATATGTCTATCCTTATGCCAGTACCACACTTTCTTGATTATTGTAGCTTTTTTTTTTTTTTTTAAAGAGACACAGCCTCGCTTTTTTGCCCAGGCTGAAGTGCAGTGGCACAGTCATAGCTCATTGCAGCCTCAAATTCCTGAATCTGCTGAAGCTATCCTTCTGTCTCAGCCTCCTGAGCTGGGACTACAGGTGTGCACCACCATGCTTGGCTAATTTTTTTATTTTTTGTAGAGATGAGGTCTTACTGTGTTGCTAAGGATGGTCTCAAACTCCAGGACTTATGCAATCTTCCTACCTTGGCCTCCCAAAGTGCTAGGGTTATAGGTGTGAACACGGCACCTGGCCAATTACTGTAGCTTTATAGTAAGTTTTGAAATTGGGAAGTTTGAGTTTTCCAATTTTGTTCTTTTTAAAGATTCTTTTGGCTGTTCGGTGTCCTTTGCAATTCCATATGATTTTGAGGATCACCTTTTGCTTTCTGCAAGAAAGTCGTTGGGAATGTGATAGGGATTACGTTGAATCTGTAGATCACCTTGGGTAGTATTGGCATCTTAACAGTATTAAGTCTTTTTGTGAACATGATTGTCTTTCTATTTATTTAGGTATTTTGAAATTTATTTTCAGCATTGATTTGTAGTTTTCAGTGTATAAATTTTTCATGTCCTTGGTTAAATGTATTCCTAGATATTTTATTTTTTTAGATACCATTGTAAATGAAATTTCTTAATTTCCTTCTTGGGTTGTTTATTGCATGTGTATGGATACACAGCTGATTTTTGTTGATCTTGTATTCTGCAACTGTGTTGAATTGAGTTGTAATAGCTTTTCTGCGGATTCTTTGGAACTTTATATAGGATCATGTCATCTGCATTAGAGTTAGTTTTACTTACTTCTTTCCAATTTGGATACTTTCTCTTTCTTTTTTTTTGTCTAATTGCTCTGGCTAGAACTTCCACTGCAATGTTGAGTAGCAGTGGTGAAGGCAGGCATCCTTGTCTTGTTCCTGATTTTAGGGGGTAAGCTTTCAATTTTTGATCATTGAGTATATTAACTATGGGTTTTTAACAAATGCCTCCTATCATGTAGAGGAAGATTCCTTTTATCCCTAGTTTTTTGAGTGTTTTTATCATGAAAGGGTGTTGAATTTTACCAAAAGCTTTTTTCCATTAATGAGACAATCATGTAGTTTTTTCCCCCTTCATTTTAATGTGGTGTATTACATTGATTTTTATGTGTTGAACTATCCTTGCATTCCAGGAATAAATCTCACTTGGTATCGCATTTGGTTTGCTAGTATTTTGTTTAGGATTTTTGCATCACTGTTTATAAGGGATTTTGGTCTGTATATTTTGGTATTGTATTGTAGTATCTTTTCCTGTCTGACTTCAGTATTAGTGTAATGCTGGTCTCATAGAATGAGTTAGGAAGTGGTCTCTTATATTTTCTGGAAGAGTTTGAGAATGATTCTTCAGATGTTTTGTAGAACGAAGCCATCAGGTTGTGGATTTAGTTGGGAGATTTTTGATTACTGAGTCAATCTCTTTACAAGTTACAGGTCTATTCAGATTTTCTATTTCTTTATGATTCAGTTTTGGTAAATTGTGTATTTCTAGGAATGTGTTTATGTCATCTAGCTTATCCAATTTGTTGACATATACTTGTTCATGGTAATTTCTTAGAATGCTTTATATTTCTGTGATATAATGTCCCCTCTTTCATTTCTGATTATTTAATTTGTGTCTTTTTTTGGTCAATCTAGCTAAAATTTTGTGGACTTTGTTGGTATTTTCAAAGAACCAATTTTAATGTCATTAATTCTCTGTTTTACTATTCTCTATTATATTTGTCTCTGCTCTAATCTTGTTTCTTTTATTAGCTTTCAGTTTGGTCTGCTTTTCTTTTTTTACTTTCTCAGTAAACTTATGTTATTGATTTGAGATCTTTCTTCTTTTTAAATGTAGGCATTTACAGCTATAAATTTCCCTCTTAGTACTGCCTTTGCTGCATCCCATAAGTTTTAGAATGTTGTGTTTTTGTTTTCATTTGTCTAAGTATTTTCTAATTTCCCTTGTGATTTCTTTGTGATCTAGTTGTGTTTAAGAGTATGTTGTTTAATTTCCACATATTTGTGGATTTTCTACTTTTTCTTCTATTATTGATTTACAGCTTCATTCCTTTGTGGTTGCAAAAGATATTTTGTATGATTTAAATATTTTTAAATTTATTGAGACAGTTTTGTAGCCTAATATATGTTCTGCCCTGAAGAATGTTTTATGTGTATTTGAGAAGCTTGTGTGTTCTTTTCTTGTTGAGTGATGCATTCTATATATGTTTGTCAGGTTTAGTTGGCTCTTAGAGTTGTTCAGGTTCTCTGTTTCCTTACAGACATTCCCAGATGTTCTATCCATTATTGGAAGTGATGTATTGAAGTCTCCAGCTATTGTTTAAAACTATTTCTTCATTCAATTCTTTCAGTATTTGCTTCATATATTTTGGGGCTCTGCTGGATGCATATATATTTATAATTGTTATATCTTGATAAATTAACCCTTTCATCAATATATAATGTCCTTTTTAAAGTCTTTTAACAGTTCTTACAAAATTAAACTACTTTGTTGAGGTATGATTGACATGTAAAACGCTGTACATATTTAATGTGTACAACTCAGTGAGTTTGGGGATAAGTATATACCTGTGAAACCATCACCACCAAGGCCATAGACATGTCCATCACCTCCCAAAGTTTCTTACTGCCCTCTTTATTATTATTATTGTTGTTATTATTATTTTCTTTGTGGTAAGACATTTAACATAAGATCTACCCTTTTAGTAGATTTTAACTATGCAATTTGCTAACAAGACAATAAGTCATTGTAGGTTATACATAACAAGTTTTACATATTGTTAGCTATAGGCACTGTGCTAATAGTAGATCTGTAGAACTTATTTATCTTACATAACTGAAACTTTGATTTCCAATTATATTACAAAGTTATCAAAACAGTATGGTACTGGCATAAAAACAGACACATAGACCAGTGGAACAGAATAGAGAGCTCAGAATAAACCCACGTGTGTATGCTCAACTAATCTTCGACTAGGGTATCAGGAATACTAAATGGGGAAAGGACAGTCTCTTCAATAAATGATTTTGGGAAAACTGGATATGCAATGCAAAATAATGAAATTGGACCCTTATTTTACACCATACAGAAGCATCAGCTCAAAATGGATTAAATACTTTTAAGACCTGAAATCTTAACGGTTTTTGATTTAAAGTCTGTTTTGTCTTATAGTATAGCAACGCAGCTCTTTTGTTTTCTGTTTATGTGAAATATTGTTTTCTATCCTTTGACTTTTTATCTATTTGTGTCTTTGAACCTAAAATGAATTTCTTGTAGATAGCACATAGTTGGACTGTGCTTTTTCTTCATCCATTCTGCCAATGCCTGCCTTTTGATTTGAGAGCCTAATCTATTTACATTTAGGTTATTAAGTATGAAATGTCTGATTTCCTTAAGTAAGTTTGACAGTTGATATCTCTGACATTTCACTTTGACACTTCTTGTTTTTTTTTTTTTTATTGTGAAGGTGCATCCTCAGTCTTTCAAATGCACGTTTTGGCTTGTGATTATCTTGCAAAATTTTTTTAGAGCAATTTTTGTGAAACCATGGATAAGTTAAAAATCTGTGTTAATTTAGAATATGGGTTCCATCATGGAACCAATGCAGCACAGACAGCTCAAAATATCAACAAAGTGTTTGGGAAGGATGTGGCTAATGAACACACAGTATGTCGATGGTTTGAGAAGTTCCCTTCTGGTGATTTTAATCTTGAAATTGAGCCCTGTGGGTGACCTGAGACCAAGGTGGATAACAAGCTGAAAGCTGTAGTGGAAGCAAATCCATCTCAACCTAAGCATGAATTTGCAGCAAGGTTTGATGTTCCTATTCCAACAATATTGGACCATTTTAAACAAATTTGCAATGTAAAGAAGCTGCATAGATGAGTTCTGCATGAGTTAAATGAGCCTCAGAAGAGAAATCATCTTGAAGCTTGCCTTTCTTTGCTGTCACGACATAAAGGTGAACCGTTTCTATACCCTATTGTTACGTATGATGAAAATGGATTCTTTTTGACAATTGCAAGCATTCGGCACAATGATTGGATAAAGATGAAGTGGTGAAACACAGTCCAAAACTGAATATTCATCAAAAAAAAAAGCTCATGGTGTCTGTTTGGTGGTCCAGCACTGGCATTGTCTATTACAACTTCATGAAACCTGGTCAGTCAATTGCAGCAGATGTCTACTGCAACCAATTGGATGAAATGATGAGGATGCTTGTGATTAAGCAGCAGAGATTGGTCACTAGAGACAGGCCAATCCTCTTGCAAGACAACGCTCAACCACATGTTGCACAAAAAATGCACTGCTCAAACTACAGAAGCTTGACTTGTAAACTCTCTGTCATCCACTTTATTCACCAGACCTTGCACCAACTGACTACTGCTTCTTCCAGGCTTTGGACCACTTCTTGCAAGGAAAAATATTCAATTCTCAACAAGCTGTGGAAAATGCTTTTCGTGATTTGTAGCCACTCGCTCTCCAGGCTTCTTCACTGCTGGTGTAAACAAGCTACCATTAAGATAGCAAAACTGTGTTGATAGTTTAGGTGGATACTTTGATTAATTGTACTGCTTCTTGTTTGAGATATAATAAACTACACTTTTGATTCAAAATCAGACATTTCCTGTTTAATGACCTAATATTATTAGGTAGGAGGAAGAAAAGCAAAGTCCTCAGATATAGTCATTTATTTGGTTTTTAAAACCATTTGTATTCTTCATCCTTGTGTTTATATTAAAAAGCTTCCATGCAAGGTGCAATGGCTCACACCTGTAATCCTAGCACTTTGGGAGGCTGAGGCAGGAGGATCACTTGATGCCAGGAGCTCAAGACCAGCCTGGGCAATAATGAGACCTCATCTTCACAAAGAATTAAAAAATTAGCTGGGCAAGGTGGCATGTGCCTGTAGTCTCAGGTACTCAGGAGGCTGAGCCAGGAGGATTGCTTGAGCCCAGGAGTTTGAGGTTGCAGTGAGCTATGATCGTGGCGCTGTAGTCTAACCTGGTCAACAGAGCAAGACCCTGTCTCCAAAAAAAAAAAAAAAACTTTCAGATAAAGAATTTTTGTGGATGGAGCATTTTACTAGTTAGATAGATATGAATGACCTAGGGAAAAAGTAGTAAATTTGTGAATTATTAAGATATTGACAACTCATAGTGAAACAGACTTTTCATAAATGTCTTCAGTAGTAATGCGGAAATGACTATAAATATTGTGGTAGTACTTTCCAACTATGGAGTACTAGTTTTCAATTTTAATATATTTAAAAATGATTTTTCCTATTTAGAAGTACAATAGAGCCAACCGTTTACACAGTTATATTCTTGGTTCCTTATCTTAGTCATAAAAATCAAACTCAAATATTTCATTTTTAATAGGTTATCATTGTGCAAAATGCATGTACATGATGTATTTGATGATAAGGGGATTTATTATTGCACATAATGGGAACTCCAAGAATAGTGCTTAGCTCAGCAGCTTAATGATATCACCAAGGACGTGGACTTAATATATTAGTCCCTACTCTTCCTGGTGTGCTGGCTTTTGATCTTCAGAATTGACTCCTTGTAGTCTTAAGATGACTGAGCAAATCTGAGCATTATATCCTTACACAACAGTGCCCCCAAACTGGAAGTAATGATGTTTTGTTATGTGTCCCTTGAAGAGTGAAGAAATGTCCATAAGCCCTCCCACATATTCCCTTCATTGACCATAATTGGTCCATGTGGCTCATTCTGTCTTGAATCATGGAATAATTGTGATTGAGTTGGCTCCTGGACCTGGGGAGCTCTCCAGCCTGCAGTTTCAAGATGCTGACCACTGTCTGCTTAAGCACGCAGTTGCTGAGACATAGACAAAATTGAGAATGTGCTAGCAAGTGTCTCTTGGGCAGTGCAGGAAGCCAACCTTTTCTGTCACAAATGCCTATTACCTGCTTAGTTTAGAGTACATTTAGAGAAATATTGTTAGATTCTGCCTTTTAAAGTGTTGTGTAATATAGGAGAAGGGTGTGTGCTAAATGGAAAAGAAGCTACAGAGATGTGGCAGGGAAGCACCTGCCTCTGCTCAGGAAAGTCATGGAAAATATCAGCAGCTTCTCAGATTAAATTATCATATTGGGTTATGGATATTTGTAAGCTTCCCTTTGTGTTCCATTTTTCATAGTCGGCAAACTTTTTCTGTAAAGGACCTAATAGTAAATATTTTGGCTTTTTGGCCATATAGTCTCTGTTGCAACTACTCAACTATGCCAGTGTAGCACAAAAGCAACCATAGACAATATGTAAATGAGTGAGCATTGCTAAATAACAGTAAAACTTAATTTACAAAAATAGGCAGTGGGCCTGATTTGGACTGTAGGGTGTCATTAGCCAACCCCTACTCTAGTAGCACTAGTTTTTCCTCTGCCCTTCTTTCCCCTCTCCTTCAGGATATTTTTATATTCTTGTCCATTTATTTTTTAACATAAACTTAATTTTAGAACAGTTTTACATCTACAGAAAAATTGCAGATAGAATAGAGAGTTTTCACATATCTCATCCCATATTACCCTGTTATTAGCATCTTACATTGGTATGGTACATTTGTCAAAATTAATGAACCAATATCCACACATTATTATCAACTAAAGCCCACATGTACTTCATTCAGATTTCTTGGTTTTTACTGAATGCCCTTTTCCTGTTCCAGTATCTCATCCAAACTAGTGCATTGCATTTAGTTGTCGTGTCTCCTTAGACTCCTCTGGGCTGTGACAGTTTCTTAGGCTTTTCCTTGTTTTTGACGACGCTGACAATTTTGACAAGTACTGGTCAGGTGTTTTGTAGAATGTCAATTGGGATTCATCTTGATGTTTTTCTCATGATTGGACTGGAATTATGGATTTTGGGGAGGAAGCTCACAGAGGCGAAGTACCATTTTCATATTGTATCAATGGTACGTATTGCTGTTGATGTTAACTTTGATCACCTGGCTGAGGTATTGTTTGTCAGGCTTTTCCCCTGTAAAATTACTCTTCCCTCCCTACTCCTCCTCCCCACCCCCATTCTGTACTCTTTGGAAGGGAGTCACTATGTGCAGGCCATACTTTTGGAATGAGAAGTTATACTCCACCTCCTTGGGGGCAGAATGTCTACATAAATTATTTGGAATTCCCCTGCGTGGGAGATTTGTGTGTTCTCCCCTATTTGTTTACTTAATCATTTTATCAATATGAGCTCATAGATATTTATTTTATACTTTGGATTATAATCCAAAATCCAGTACTGCTCTATTTCCTTGTCAGATTGTTCTAGCTTTGACCATTGGGAGCTCTTTGACATACCCCCCCCATCTTTATTTTATTTTATTTTTGTTTTTAAACACTTATTCTGGCACTGCAAGATACTCCAGGCTCTTATGTATTTCCTGCCCCAGTCCCAGAATTAGCCGTTTCTCCAAGGAGCCCTGTTGCCTTTTACTTGGAAACCAAGGCTTCACGCTAGATGTGCTTATTGCTATGGAGTGTCAATGCTTTTAGGCTTGATCAGCTGACAGAACAAGGAAATATGTATGTATAATACACTTATTTATAAATATTTGTTTGTGACCATGTGTATCCATATGCAGCTAAAAATGTGTTCATAATAATGTCTCCAACCGTAATCATTATCACATGGATCATTCTAGTTTCCTCCCCATGTTTATTTGTAACCTTCCACTCCAGCAATCGGAAAACTGACTTCCACCATTTGCCATCCATTTTTGTTCACTTCTAGTGTACATGTATAGTGGTTTCAGAATTGTTAACCTGTACTTCTGTGGGCACAACTTGATTAGAGTACGGTGCTTATGTGCAGTTGCTTTTTTCTTCAGTCTTACAAGACTCCATTAATTCCCGAAGTTACTTGGATCACCACCTTTTCCCCCAGCCGCCTTTAGTGAGGTTGTTTCATGCGTTTGTAATACAATTAGATTCTTTTGTTACATTCTGCGTGCTATCCCGGGATTCTGAGGTTTACTCTTGTTCTCTGAAGTTCTGTTGGTTTTGACAAATGAATTGTGTCATTTACCTAGGATTACAGTATCATACAGAATAGTTTCACTGCCTGAAAAAAATCTCCTGTGCTTCACCTATTTAACCCTACCCCCTACCTCCTTGCTACCACTGATCTATTTACCATCTCTACAGTTTTACCTTTTCCAGAATGTGGTGTAAATGGTGTCATATACCTTGTAGCCTTTCAGACTTGCTTCTTTCGCTTAGCAATAGATCCATCCAACTAACAATGATCATTTTTAAAATTTGTATTTTATTATAAAATGAACAGTGATGTATAGCAGCCTCCCCCCCCTTTTTTTTTTTTTTTAAAGTTAGGGGATTCATTATGCAATTTAATAAGTTTGATGGAAAGACATTTCTAGGATTGGTCCTTGACTTAACATCAAAGACCCAGGTTCTTCCGTTTTCAGCATGTTCACTTGTCTGGCTCTCAGAATCCTAAGATGGCTCCCGTAGTTCTAAGCTCCACACACAGTGGCCGTGTTCAGAGGCAGAAAAAGAATCCCTCTCCTTTTTTTCCCTGTTACATTTTTAAATTGAAATATTCACATACCATAAAATTCATTGTCTGGAACAATTCAGTTGTTTCTAGTATATTCACAAGGTTGTAGAACTATCATTATCTAATTCCAGAACATTTTCATCTTTCCAGAAAGAGCTTCCACACTCATTAGCAGTCAGTCTCTGTCTCCCTGTCTTCCCAGGTCCTTTGCCCATTTTTAAATTGGGTTGTCATTTTATTAGTGACTTGTCAGAGTTCTTTACATGTTCTTGATTCAAGTCCCTTATCAGGTATGGGTTTTACAAATATTTTCTTCCAATCTGTGGCTTGTCTTTTCATTTTCTTAACAGTGTCTTTTGCAGAACGGAAGTTTTTAATTTTAGTAAAGTCCAACATAGCTTTTTCTTATATGCACAGTGACTTTAGTCTTGTATCTATAAACTTATAAAACCACGTGACCAAGATCACTTATGTTTCTCCTGTTATCTTCTGGAAGTTTATGGTTTTGTGTTTTATTTTTAGGTTCATGGTCTATTTCGAGTTATTGATTTTTATTTTGGTAAATATATATAACATCAAATTCATAATTTTAATCATTTTTAAGTATACAGTTCAGTGCCATTAAGTACATTCACATTGTTATGCAGTCATTATCACTGTCCATCTCCAGAACTTTTTCATCATCCCGAACTGAACTCTGGACCCATTTACCAATAACTCCCTAGCCCCTGGCAATCACTATTTCACTTTCTGTCTCTATGAATTTGATTACTCATATAAATGAAATCCTATAGTATTTGTCTTTTTGTGACTGGCTTACTTCACTTAGCACAATGTCTTTAAGGTTCATCCATTTTGTAGTTGTTAGAATTTCCTTCCTTTTTAAGGGTGAATAATGTTCCATTATATGTACCATATTTTGTTTATCCATTCATAAGTTGATGAACACTTGGGTTGCTTCTACTTTTTGGCTATTGTGAATAATGCTGCTATGAACATTGGTATATAAAAATCTGTTCAAGTCCCCGATTTCAGTTCTTTTGGATATAGACCCAGAAGGGAATTGCTGGGTCATACAATAATTCTACTTTAAATTTTTTGAGGAACTGCCAAACTGTCTTCCTTAGGTGCTGCACCATTTTACATTCCTACCAAAAGTTCGCAGAGGTTCTAATTTCTTCACATTCTTGCCAACACTTTTATTTTCTGATTTTTAAAAAAAAAATCATAGCTGCTATGTTCTGAATGTGTCCCCCCAAATTCAAGTGTTGGAAATGTAATCCCCAATGCAACAGTGTTTGGAGGTGGGAACTTTTGGGAAGTGTTTAGGTCATGAGGGCTCCACCATCATAAATGGATTAATGCTGGTATAAAAAGGGCTTGTGGGAGAGGGTTTGCCCCTTCTTGCCCTGTGTGTCTTCTTCTGTGTGAGGACGCAGTAAGAACATCCACACCAAATGCCAGTACCTTAATCTTGGACTTCCCAGCCTCCAGAACAGTGAGAGAATACATTTCTGTTCTCTATAAATCACCCAGTCTCAGGTATTCTGTTATAACAGCACAAAACAGACTAAGACAGTAGCTATCCTAATGGGAATGAGGTGGTATCTCATTATGGTTTCGATTTGCACTTCCCTGGTGATTAGTGATGTATATGTTTTCATGTGCCTGTTGGGCATTTGTGTATCTCTTTTGGAGACATCTGTTACCCATTTTTAAATTTTTTTTTGGTCTTTGAATTATAAGAGTTCTATATGTTTTCTGGATATTAACCTTATCACAGATATGATTTGCAAATATTTTTTCACATTCTGTGGGTTCCCTTTTCACTCTGTTGGTAGTGTTCTTTGGTGCACAAAAGATTTTCATTTTGATAAGTCCATTTTATTTATTTTTTTCTTTTGTTGCCAGTTGTTTTGGTGCCCTATCCAAGAAATCATTGCCAAATCCAATGTCATGAAGCTTTTCCCCATGTAAAAACATAGTTTCTTCTAAGAGTTTCATAGTTTTAGCTTTTTTAAGTTTTTGATCCATTTTGAATTGATTTTTGTGTATAGTGTAAGATAAGGGTCCAACTGTATTCTTTTTAATGTGACTATCCAGTCTTTCCATTACTATTTGTTTAAAAGACTGCCCTTTCTCCATCAAATGATCTTGGTACCCTTGTTGCATATCATTTGACCGTATATGTGAGTGTTTATTCCTAGGCTCTTTATTCAATTCCATTGGTCTCTATGTCTGTTTTTATGCCAGAACCACACAGTTTTGATTACCATCCCTTTATGGTAAGTTTTGAATTCAGAAAGTGTGAGACCCTTGACTTTTTTCTTCTTTATCAAGATAGTTTTGGTGATTTTGGAGTCCCTTCAGATTCCGTATGAATTTTAGGATGAAGTTTTCTATTTTTGAAAAAAGTATTGGGATTTTGATAGGGATGGCATTGATTCTGTAGATCACTTTTGGTAGTAGTGACATCTTAACAATATTAAATTTTCAAATCCATGGGCACAGGATGTCTTTATGTTGGTTTATACCACCTTCTTTAATTTCTTTTAGTAGTATTTTGTAGTTTTTAGTGTACAAGTCTTTAACTTCCTTGGTTAAATTTATTTCCAAGTATCTTATTCTTTATGATGCCGTGGTAAATGGAATTTTAAAAAAAAATTTATTTTCAAGTTGTTTATTGTCAGTGTATAGAAGTGCAGCTGATTGGTATCCTGCAACTTTGTTGGATTCATACATTAACTTAACAGTTTTTATTTGTGTGGAATCTTTAGATTTTTGTACTTTTTAAGATCATGTCATCCGTGAACAGAGATAATTTTACTTTTTCCTTTCCAGTTTGGATGCCTTTTTTATTTCTTTGTCTTGTCTAATTGCTCTGGCTAGAACTTTCAGTACTATGTTGAATAGAAATGGTGAAAGTGGGCATCCTTGTCTTGTTTCTAATCTTAGAGGAAAAGTTTTCAGCCTTTCGCCATTGAATATGATGTTAGGTGTGGGTTTTTCATATGTGGCCTTTATTATGTTGAGGTAATTTCCTTTTATCCTAGTATTTTAGGTGTTTTTGTTAGGAAAGTGTGTTAAATTTTGTCAAATGCTTTTTCTGTATCAATTAAGATAATCATGTGGGTTTTTCCCTTTGTTTTTATTTTTATTTGTATTTATTTTTTTGAGACAGGGTGTTACTCTGTTGCCTAGACTAGGGTGCAGTGGCGAGATCGTAGCTCACTGCAGCTTCAAACTCCTGGGCTTAAGCGATCCTCCTGGCTCAGCTTCTCGTGTAGCTAGGACTACAGGCGTGCACCATGACGCCTGGTTAATTTTTAATTTTTTTGTAGAGACGGGGTCTTACTCTGTTGTCCAGGCTGTTCTGGAACTCCTGGCCTCAAGTGATCCTCCTGCCTTGGCCTCCCAAAGTGCTAGGATTACAGGTGTGAGCCATTGTGCCTGGCCCCTTTATATTTAATGTGATGTATTGCATTGATTTTCATATGTGAACTATTCTTATCTTCCAGGAATAAGTCTCACTTGGTTATGGTTGTATAACTCCTAAGAGACTGCTGAATTTGGTTTGCTAGTATTTTGTTGAGGATCTTTGCATCAGTATTCAATAAGGGAAATTAGTCTGTAGTTTTCTTGTAGTGTCTTTGGCTTTGGTATAGAGTGTAGTAGTTCCCCCTTATCTATGGTTTTGCTTTACATGGTTTCAGTTACCTGAGATCAACCGAGGTTTGAAAATATTAAAGGGAAAATTCCAGAAATAAACAATTGATAAGTTTTAAGTTGTATGCTGTTCGGAGTAGTGTGAATTAAATACTGAGCTGTCCTGCTTCATGCTGCCTGGGACATGAATTAACCCTCCAGCATATCTACACTGTGTGTGTTACCCACCATTCGTCACTTAGTAGCTGTCAGCTATCAGACTGACTGCAGCATCACAGCGCTTGTGTTCGCATAACCCTTATTTTACTTAAAGCCAAAAGCACGAGAGTACTGTGCCTAATTTATAAATTAAAGTTTATCATAGGTATGTATGTATAGGAAAAAGCAGTATATACAGACAGTTCCCAGCTTACAATGGTTCAACTTAACATTTTTTCTGCTTTACCTTGGTTTTGAAAAGCCATATGCATTCAATATACTCCTCTGTTTACACTGTAAGTGAAGGAACATCTGTATAGGGTTCAGTACTATCTGAGGTTTCAGGTACCCACTGGAGTCTTGGAATGTATCCCCCTTGGAAAGGGGCACCTACTGTAATGCTGGCTTCATGGAATGAATTCTTCATTTTTTGGAACATATTGAGAAAGATTGATTGTTAATTTTTCTCTAACTATTTGGTGAAACTTACCAATGAAGTCATTTGGTCTAGGGCATTTCTTTGCTGGGAAATTTTTTATTGCTGATTCACTCTCCTTACTAGTTACGGGTCTATTCATATTTTCTGTTTATTCATGATTCAGTCTTAGTAGGTTCTGTGTTTCTAGGAGTTTGTCCATTTTATTTACTTTATCCAGTTTGTTGGCTTATAATTATCTACAGTACTACCTTATAATTCTTTATATTTTTGTAAGGTTGACAGTGATATCCTCTCTTTCATTTACTGGTTTTAGTAATTCAAGTCTCCTATTTTATTTGTCTATTTGATATTTTTATTAAATCAACTTGATTTCATTGATTTTTCTATATTACTTTTCTGTTCTGTATTGCATTTATTTCTGCTCTAATCTTTATTATTTCTTCCCTTGCCTTGAGTTTAGTTTGCTCCTTTTCCAGTTTCTCATGGTAGAAAGCTAGATTATTGATTTGGGATCTTTTATAACCAGCTATCTATTGCTCTAAATTTCCTTTTAAGTGCTACGTTAAGCTGCATTCAATAATAAAACATTGGTATGTTGCATTTTTATTTTTGTTCTTAAGAAAGGTTTGTACCTTCCCTTGTGATTTCATCTTTTATCCATTTGTTATTTAGGAGTGTGTTGTTTAATATCCACATATTCATGAATTTTTCTAAATTTCCTTATGTTACTGATTTCTAATTACATTCTGTTTTGGTCAAGAATGTAGTTTTTATGAATCCACTCCTTTTAAATTTATTCAGACATGTTTTACAGTCTACCCATGTGTAAATGAGAATTTATATTCTGTTGTTGAGAAGAGTATTCAATAAATGTCAGTATAGGTAGTATATAGTGTTATGGAAATCTTCTGTTTCCTTATTGATCTTCTTATTATATCTGTTATTAAAAGTGGCTATTGAAGTCTGCGACTATTGTTGTGGAATTGTCTGTGTCCTTTATTTTTAAAGGGTATGAATGTGAGTGGGTGATTTTTTAAGAGATATGGGGGTCTTGCTCTGTTGCCCAGGCTGGATTCGAACTCCTGGGCTCAAGCATTCCTCTCACTTCAGCCTCTTGAGTAGCTGGGACTACGGGCATGCACCACTGTGCCTGGCTGAGAATGGTAATTTAATGTAGCATTGTATAAATATCTTTAACATGGACTGTAAGGAGGTACTATAAATCAATATGAAAGATTAAACATTCAAATGAGAAAAATAAGTAAAGGATGAACAGGCAATTCACAGAAAAAGAAATATAAATTCCTGATAATCATAGGAAAGAAGCTCAGCTTCATTGGGAATTAGAGAAATACAAAATAAAATTAGATAACCATTAAAAAATTCTAATTAGCAAAAATTTAAAAAGAATTATGTAGTTTTAAGACATGGTGAGACAGGTATTCTCAAAAACTCTTGAGACTATAAATTGTTCTCTTTTACTTTTTTTTTAAATTAAAATTTTTTTGAGACAGAGTCTTACTGTGTTGCCTGGGCTTGAGTGCAGTGGCACAGTCATAGCTCACTGTAGCCTCAAACTCCTGGGCTCAAGCAATCCTCCTGCCTCAGCTGCCTGAGTAGCTGAGACTACAGGCACATGCCACCACACCTGGCTACTTTTCCTATTTCTTGTAGAGATGAGGTCTTGCTATTGCTCAGGCTGGTCTTGAACTCCTGACCTCAAGCGATCCTCCTGCCTTGGCCTCCCAAAGTGCTAGGATTTCAGGCGTGAGCCACCGCACCTGGCCTCTTTTTTATTTTTGACAGTCTTTTTAAAGCTTTTTGGGGGTTACTTTTACATATTGTTATGAATACTCCCTTATATTCTTCACCCTACTTCAACAAAACCAATCTTGTTTCACCTGCATTTTCTGTAAACTAGTTAAGTCTTGGCTGAATTGAATCTAGGTTTTTTGTTTTGCTTTGTTTTTCCAGAATACGTTGTAAGTGGTGATATTTTTTGTTGTATCACATCATGTGGCAAATGATCTCTGGCATCTCTAGTGATGTAGATCAGGTTTTAGGTGTTGTTAGTCTGATTATTCCTTTGTGCCTCATCAGCTTTTACCCAGTGGTTTTAGCAGCCATTAATAATGGTCATGGCCTAGATGCACTATTTCAGTGAGGATGCAAAGTGGCAGGATTCCAAGTAAGTCATTCCTTCTTCATTCATTAGCTGAAATTCTTAAAGAGAAGAACTTTCCCATGTCAGGTATTTGATTACCCTGAGCTATAAAAAGGCGGAATAAATGCTTCCTTTTTTTCCCCTCCTCATTTACCACTTTTTGTAATAATGACTTGGTTTCCTGGATTCCTCCAAATGTGGATAAACTTATAGGTTTGAACATGAACGTGTTTCAGTCTGTGACAGATAATACTGTTTTTATTCTTTGCCCAGAGGAAGTTCCTTCGTTTTAGCTCCTGAATCCTTTTGATACAACTACAGTTTTTGATGGCATTTTTGCTTTTGGCAAGATAAGATGTTCCAGAATCTTGTATATTTTTTGCCCTAGACCTGGAACCAGCTATTTGTCCAAAGTGTACCATTTCCTTTTCGTGGGAAATGATATTTCAGGACCATGATCTGGGCCCTAAGGGGTGCTTACTCTTGTTGGGTGGCTCATTTTTTCTACATTATGTTGGTAGATAGAACTTGGAAATCCTAATAAGTTTTCTTCAAGGTGATGTATAGCGTAATATATATTGATATTTTTAATTTTTAACGTAGAATTTCAAGATTTTTACTTACTTGATTTTATATTTGTATCTTTTTTCCTTACACTGGATATCTTGGTTCCTAATGACAATAATATAGTAACTTATTTGCTATATCCTACTACGTACATATGAAAGTTTCTGAAAATAATACCAATGCTCTTACCACCAACATGATCACTCAAAGAACAGTTTAAGATTTTCTTGATTTCTTTCTTTGTCCTTACAATGTAGCCTCTAAGAATGTACATTCAAATTCTGTGTTTTAAACCAACTAAACCACAACTTAATACATAGTTAGGTTGATTTATTTCATTTGGATTTAATTTTGTTATAGAACTAGCTAAGGCATTTACATGGTTCCAAAGTCAAATATTTATAAAACCAGGTATATTCAGAGAAATCTAGCCTCCATCTCTGATACCTTCACTCTCTTTGTTCTTTCTTCTTGTATGTAGCTACTTCTCATTGCATATTTGTTTTTCCTTCCATCTTGTATTTTGTTTTTAAATGTAAGCATAAATATGTGTGTCTATAGGTCCATAGCAGTTCATATTCTTTGGCCCTCTCTTAGATGAAAAGTACTATACATTGCACAGTATTCTGTATCTTCTGTACCTTGCTTTTGTAAAAAAAACAACAAAAACTTAACAACATTCCCTGGGCATTATGCCCAAGCAGTATGTAGAGAACTCATTGTACTATTTTACTGCTGTATAATATGCCAGTGTGACTCTGTTGAATGAAGAGTCCATTTTTTTGCCATTACGATGTTGCCATAGCCTTGTGCATAAGACACCTCATAATTTTGCCATTTTGTTTTGGGGGCAGATCCCTAAAGTGGAATTGTTTTTTCAAAGGATAAATATGTAAGTAATTTTGCTAGGTGTTGCCACATTTCCTTCCATAGGTGATGTGCCATTTTTGTTCCCGTTAGCAGTGTGTGTTTCTTTTCATCTATGTCATCAACAGAAGTTTCTCATCAAAACTTTTGATTTTTTTCATTCTGATACTAAGAAATTGTGTTTGAATATAGTTTAATTTTACTTGTTCTTATTGCAAATTAGATTGTTGAAGGGCCATTTAATTTCTTACTCTGTGAACTGTTTGTTCATATTTCTTGCCCATCTTTTTACTGGGTTGTTGGTCTTTTTCTTAATTTTTTAAGAAGCATTTTATGTGTTAGAGATATTAGTTGATTAGCTGACATAAGTTGAAGTATTTTTTCACTCACAGTTTTTACAGCTTTTTAATTATAATCAGGTTCTATTGATTAAAATTTAAAATGCGTATAGTCTTTGGCCCTGAAACTCTACTTCTAGGTATTTATCCTAGAATGCTGCACAGATGTGTATAAAAGGATATTAAACACTTCTAGCAATTTTACTCCTAGGTATATAGTCAAGGGAATTGGAAACATGTTCATACAAAAACTTATACATCAGTGTTTATAGGAGCATTCATAATAGCCAAAGGTGGAAACAACCTAAGTGTCCATCAACTGATGAATGGGTAAACAAAATGCACTATATTAATGTAATGAAATATTATTTGGCTATGAAATTGCATGAAGTACTGATACATGCTACAGCATGGATGAACCTTTAAAATATGCTGATTGGAAGAAGCCAAATACAAAAGGCTACATGTTGTATGATTCCATTTATGAATTCTTATTGATGTATGATTCCAGAATAGGCAAATTTGTGGAGACAGAACATAGGTTAGTGGTTGCCCGCGGACAGGATGAGGGAAGAATGAGGAGTGTCTTCTACTCATGGGTGTGAGGGTTCTTTTTGGAGTTGATCAACATGTTCTGCAATTAGGTAGTAGTGCTGGTTGTGTGATCTTCTGAATATTCTAAAAACCTCTAAATTATACACGTGAAAGTGGTGAGTTTTATGACATGTGACTTATATTAAAAAACCAAATGCATATCATTAATCTAATCATAAGAGAATGTTAGACAAATTCAAATTGAGAGACATTCTACAAAATTATTGGTGAAGAGTGTACTCGTATTCCTCAAAAGTGTCAAGATCATGAAAGTAAAAAGTTAAAGTCTTGGCCAGGCATGGTGGCTCATGCCAGTAATCCTAGTACTTTGGGAGGCCGAGGCAGGAGGATCGCCTGAGGTCAGGAGTTTAAGACCAGCATGAGTAATAGCGAGACCCCATCTCTACAAAAAATAGAAAAATTAGCCAGGCATGGTGGTGCACACGTGTAGTCTCAGGTACTCAGGAGGCTGAGGCAGGAGGATTGCTCAAACCCAGGAGTTTGAGGTTGCTGTGAGCTATGATCGTGCCACTGCACTCTAGCCCAGGTGACAGAGTGAGACCCCGTTTTAAAAAAAAAAAAAAAAAGAATAAAGAAAGTTAAAGTCTTAGGAACTGTCTCAGATTGGAAGAGTCTAAGGAAACATGAGAACTTAACGCACTGTGAAATCTTTGATTAGATCTTGAACCAGGAAAAGGAAGTGGGAAAAATAGCAAAATTCAAATAAGATATGTAGACTGAAGTAATGTAACAATACTAATTTCCTGGTTTGGATAATTGATACCATGGCTTATAGAAGATGTTAGCATTTGGGGAAGCTGCATGAAGGATATATAGGAACTCTACTAGTTTTGCAACTTTTCTGTAGGTTTAAAATTATTTCAAAATTAAAAAATTAATTGCAGTAATTTTAAATACGTAGAAATTCCATAGATATCTATCAGTAGTGGAATGGTTAAAATTATGGTACATTCATACAATGGGATACTGAGAAGCTATTAAAAAGAATGTGAATTTACATACAATGACATAGAAAAAGATAATATGTATACTCTTTTTTATGTAAGAGTATGTTTTACCTATGAATGTACATGTATAAAAATATATGCCAATTTCCCCCCCCACATAAAAGCTAATACTATGGTATATGCCAAATTTCTAAATTTCTAACCACGTGATTACTTAGGGAAAATTGAATATATATATTTATTTAAATTTTCTTTTTTTCTTTCTTTTCTAGAGGCGAGGTCTTGCTGTGTTGCCCAGGCTGGTCTCTAACTCCTGGCCTCAAGCAATCCTCCCACCTCAGGTTCCCGAGTAGCTGTAATTACAGGCATGAGCTACTGTGCCTGAGTATTTCTTTAAAATTTTACAACTTTCATATATTCATGTAGCAGTTGTAATTTTTAAAAAAGTATGTGTGTTTGTGTATACATACAAAAAGCAAAAATGAAAGTAAAAAGAAATGCACTCATTTGACTCTACTATTTTATAAAATATTAGGTGAAAGAAAAATGCTAAATCCGAGTATGTTAGTTCCCTTAATATACTGCCTTTCATAGATTTAATATTTTGTTTCTTTGTACTTAATCTGTATTTAATTTGTTTTCTTGATTTTTTTTCCCTCATAGTTTGTTAGTATATAGAAATGTTACTGATTTTTTGTGTGTTGATATTGTATCCTGCATCTTTATTGAATTTGTTTATCAGTTCTAACAGTTTTTGGTGGAGTTGCTAGGGTTTTCTGCACACATGATCGTGTCATCTGCAAATAGGGACAATTTGCAGGACTTGCTTCTTTCCAGTTTAGATGTCTTTTATTTCTTTTTCTTACCTGAAATTTTCCTCCTCAAGCAACACAGTATTCATTCCTCAAATTAAAAAAAAATTAGTGTTTACTGTTTCCAATGGTGGGTGGTATACAATGCTAGGGACCATGCCTTTTTATTCACCTAGTATCTAACCTCCAATATGCTAGGAAAATTATCAAGTTAAAACACAAGATCGCTGCATTTTGTATCCTGGAGTACCTTATATGTGACAGGCAGCTCAAAGACAAGTACAGACCTGTAGCTGCTCTTGGCTCTTTACATTTGGGTTTATGTTTAAAAGCAACAGGTCTTAATCCATGTGGATGTCTCATCACCTTTTATCACAGATACTTCTTTTCTTCTGTGTCATTTCAGGATGACTTTCCTAAAGTAGGAGGGTACCCTTTTGGGTCCCCTTATATAACTTTGGGTATTCCGTGTGTGTGTCCGTGTCCCTCTCTCTATATATTTTAAATTGTGGTAAAATACACATAACACAAAATTTATGACCCTAACCATTTTTAAGTGTACAGTTGAGTAGTGTTAAGTATATTCACATTGTTGTGCAACCAATCTCCAGAACTTTTTCATCTTGCAAAATCGAAACTCTGTACCCATTAAACAACAACTCATTTCCCCCTCAGTAGCTCCTTATTTCCCCCTTTCCCCAGCCCCTAGCCACCACCCTTCTACCTTGTGTTTCTAGATATCTCATGTAAGTGGAATCATAAAGTATTTGTCTTTTTGTGACTGGCTTATTTCACTTAGTGTCATGTTCTCAAGGTTCATCCATGTTGTACCCTGTTAGATGACGCCCACCCTCCCCCACCACCACTGATACTGTGAACTGTTTATATTTTTTAGTCTGGCCTTCAAAATGTGATCTCAGCAATACTTGGTGCCCTTTCTGAGCGTAAATGTATAACACATCCACTTTTTAAAATAAAATAGTAAAGGATGTATGGGGAAGAATATATTCTTTTATCTCACAGATATTTTATTGACTAATTATGTGTAGGGTGAGAGATGAGATTAGTGAGCTACAAAAGGGACCTTATGAAAAGTATCAGGAGTTTAATCTTCATTATGAAGGCAAAGAGGGGTTGTATCAGGAAATAATTGCTACATAAAAAATGACCCTACAATTTAGTGGCTTAAAACAACAACCATTTCTGACAATTCTTTGGGTTAGCACTTTGGGTGGAACTCAGGTGGGAATTTTCTACTGATTTTGCTTGGGGTTGATCATGCTTCTGCAGTCACCTGTAGGCTTGGTTGGAATTGGGTGATCTAAGATGGCCTCGCTCTTGTGTCTGGCAGTTGATGATGGTTGTTAACTGGTTGGTCTATGAGGTCTTAATAGGGAGAGTCTCTTGTGCTCTTGTACTCCTGTGGCTAGAAGAGATTTCTCTATTTGGTGGTCTTGAAGACCTCTGGAGGCCTAGGCTCAGAAGTCCATGTTGTCACTTCCCCTGACTTCTGTTGGTTTAAAGCAAGTTGTTGAGCCAGCCCAGATCTAGAGAAGTGGAGGAATAGACTCCACCTGTTGATGGAATCAGCAGCAAAGTCATATTGTGAAAAGGTGTGTGTACAGGGATGGAGGGAATTTATAGGTTATCTTTTGCAGTCTCCCACAGGAGTGATAGAATGGGATTTGTATTTTTAGAAAGTTTGCTCTGAATGTAGTGTCAACACAGATTTGGAGAGGGCAGGGAAAAGGAGTCAAGACAGGGTTAAGAGGCAGTAATCTATGGCAGAGATGGTAGCATGAGTGTGCAGAGACATTGTCACGTACTTTTCATCCTCTGCTTCTAAACATCTCTGGAATTGAGATATCTCCAGATATCCCATACTGATTTATGAAGGGGCAAAAACGGACTGGGGAGACATAGAACTGATCCCCATAGAGAGGTTGTACTAGATTAGGCTCAACTGGAAATAATTGGTTTATTTTTGATAAAGCCTTTCTAATTAGCTCGGATAATTTAAAGGAAAAATGTATGGCACCTTTTTCATCAGCATAGTTGCCACCAAGGGCTTAGGAAGAATTGGAATGAAGGCAGATTTATTTTTGTTACCTTCTCATATCCAGTGGCCTTCATGTAATTCCCCAGGCACCAAGCCCTTCTGTTATGCTATATTTCTCCCTCTATCATTGTTCTTAGCTAGGGATGAATGATAGTTCAATTAAAGTAATTTGTGTAGAAATGAGAGTAAAAAAGTGTTTGCATTTTACAAGGACATTTGTTAACTTAAACAATTTCTAATTTATTATGTCTAAATATGTAATGTTAGTGAGCAAAAAGGTAGATTGTCTATTTTTGCAAGATGTTAAAAATAGCATAATAGCATAACAATGTATGTACACAGACTGTAGTGTGTATCTGTTTTTATATTTAATCAGCATTGCAGGCTCATGTATTGGCATTTCGGTGGTCTTCATAAAACAGCGCATCATTACCCAGGAAAGGGCACCAAAGCACAGAAACTGCAAAGCAAAATGGATAGGGTAGCCCTCCTATGCTTCCTACTGTGAGCTGTTTTAAGATTTTGTGATTCTTCTATGCCTGATACTTGATAAATAAAGTGAATGATTCAAGAGTAATACTTAGGCCACTTGTTGACATATTCACCCACTGTTTGGAATCAGTTGCTTTGTAATGTGGGGTGGGTACGTGCTAGAATTTTCACCCAGCTAATTAGGAAATTATTAGTAAATGCATATAGATTATTTACTCATACATGGCTTTTTACTCTTAGAGTTGGAGCTATGTAAAACTACTTAATTGAGTATTAGATTTCAGAGTGAAGAATTTGTCTATTATCTAGCTAGAACTTAAAATATACGTATAGCATATGCATTTTTTTAATAATCCAGTGTTCTGTACTTTATGATACATGGTTCATACTGAAGATCTATTAATTTCTAAATTTATTTACACAAAGGTGAAACAACATAATTTTTTTACTTAGTAATTTTCTGTAAAGGGTTAATTAATTGGAAGTAATGCATACTCTCTTTTCCAATTCACAATTTATGTCCAGCTTTTAAAAATTGATATTTTTTGTATATTAGGAATGTCAGTGCCATGTCCCCAGTATTCTAGTATTAATTTTTATTGATATTTATTAAAGTACTTCTCAGGATAAATGTCAGTTTCCTGAGATCAGATGTACTTACTTCTTTTCCATGAAGATCAAGTGTCTAAACTGGTCACCGAAAGTTAATTTGTTTCCTTCCTTCCTTCCCTCCTTTATTTCTTTGTTTTTTTCTTTCTTTCTTTCTTAGAGTCTCAATCTGTTGCCCTGGCTAGAGTGCAGTGGCGATATCATAGCTCACAGCAACCTCAAACTCCTGGGCTCAAGCGATCCTTCTGCCTCAGCCCCCTGAGTAGCTGGGATTACAGGCACGCACCACCACACCTGGCTACTTGTTTTTGTTTTTAGTAGAGAAGGGCTCTCACTCTTGCTCAGGCTGGTCCTCCTGCCGTGGCCTCCCAGAGTGCTAGGATTACAGGCGTGTAGCTCACCGTGCCCTGCCTGAAAGTCAGTTTCTAAACAGTGGTGCAGCAGGTAGGTCCCGGTTCTGAAGGAATGCCAAAGGAGTTATGTATAAACTGAGTCACACCAAGCATAAGATGAAAGCATAAGATAGACCCTTACTTGGAATAATTTTCTACAAGATGTCATCTTTGTCATTGATCTTCCCAACTTAGAAAAGATCTTTTATTAGGGAAATTTTTACACACGCAGGGAAACATGCAGTGACACCTCCCCCAGTGTGCCTCTGGCTTGTCTTCAGTGGCTGCCACTTTCCCCCTGCTCTCTTTGTCTGTTGCTACTCCTCTTCCTTTTATTTTATTTTTTTGCTGTAGATTTTAAACCAGGTTCCAGAGATAATCTCATTTCACAAGTAAATATGTTAGTGTGTATCTCTAAGCAATAAAACTTTACAAAAAACTAACTTCAAAGCCATTATTACAATGAGTATTACTCTTTAATATTGTCTAATACTCAGTCCCTTTTTAAGTTTCCATGATTGTCTTAAAATTATCTTTTTTCCAATTAGTTTTAGTCAAAATCCAAAGTCCACTTATGGTTTTGGTTAATATTTTAAAAATTTATTTTAATCAGTATACTGTGTAATTCTCTCTCTCTTTTTTCCCTTACCCATGCCATTTCCTTGTTGAAACTGGGCCATTTGTTCCAAAGATTTTTCTGCATTCTGGGTTTTGCTGTTTAAAATGAAAGAACAGAGAAAAGACGTTAGTCTCAGAGGAGATCCGTGCCACTGTTGTTGGAAAAACCCAAACTGTGTAAAATAATTTTAAGAGGTTTATTCTGAGCCAAATGTGTGCACCTGTGGCCAGGGGGCACATCCCCTCAAGTGATCATGAGAAAATGCACCTGATGCAGCTGGGTTGCAGTTTGGTTTTATACATTTACGGAGAGGAATTACAGGTAAAACCATAAATCAATGGAAGGTAACCATTGGTTCGGCCGGAAAAGGCAGGGCATCTCGAAGCAGGGGTTTACAAGTCATAGGTGGGTTTTAGGGATTCTTTAGTTGGCAGTTGGTTGCAAGAGTTAAGCTTTGTCTAAAGACTAGGATCAGTAGAAAGGAATGCTTGAGTTAAGATAGGGGTCTGCTAGGATGCTTGAGTTAAGATAAGGGAGTCTTCTATCTGTTATGTAATGCTGTACGGGAATCAGACTAGAAAGTAAATCACATTATACCTAGTTAATAAAACCCTGTTGGTGAGATTTTATCGTAAGTATGACTCACCAGGCCTCTTAAAAAGGAATTTGGACAAACGAAAAAAAGTCCGAGTTCAGTCCTCACCACTAATGTATTGCCAAGTGTTTGCTTATGGTGAGAGAGAAGGGCTGTTTGGGGTGGATCATTGAACAAAACAAGAAAAATATCCTTTCCCCCGTAGCACTTACATTCCATGGTAGGTAGACAATAAATAAAAATAAATGGTAAAGTTTGTTGGAAATCCCCTAGAAAACAATAGGGCATAACAAGGGGATGGGGAGTTGTAGGACCTTATTGGACATGTAAAATGTGTGATTGAATGCAGTGGGAGCCAGGGAGGGTGGATCAGAGGAGTAATAGGATCTGAGTTGTATTTAAAAGGTTCACTCTGGCTACCACAGTGGGTGAAGGAGCAAGGGTAGAAGCGGGGGTCCTCCTTAGAAAGTTACTCTGTAACCTGGGTGAGAGAGGATGGGACCAGGGAAGCCAGCGAGTGAGAGGGGGGGCAGGCTTGAGGGCAAGGTTTCTGACTGCAGCAGCTGGAAGGACTGAGGAGGAAGGAGGGTGACGTAGAGGGTCTCAGTCAGGAAGAAGGCTCTGTTGCAGGCAGAGGCTGAACAGTTGCCCCCATTTCCATTCACTGTCTTGTCGGTGAAGGACTGGGGAAAACTGGTATTTTTTGAAGGTTGTGCTGATATGTTTAAGGGCCTTTTGATTTTTTTTTTTTGAGTTGTTAGGTGCTTAAATGGTTCTTTTCTTTTTCTTTTAAACTTTGTGAACTGCTTTCCATTTTGCAAGCATTTTGTTACTTAATGGCTTTAAACAACTGATTATTATTAGACATTGAGAAATTTGCAAGTTTGAATATTTAATAACAATTGTATTTAATACTTGACTCTTTTTGAAAAATTTCAAAACTACAAAATTTTTAAGGAGTAATTCAATGAATGCTCATATTCCCTTGATCTAAATTCAGCAATTAACGTTTTGTGACATTGAAGTTAGAAAGTATATATATACCAGTTTTTTTCCAAGCCTTTGACAGTAAGTTGCAACATCAAGAATACCCAAGAAATCTAACATTAATGCTATATGATTATCTAATATGTAGTTCTTTTTTGTGTTTTTCCTGTTTGTTCCATTTCATCCAGGATCTAGTCCAGGAGCACTCCTTTGGTCATTCTGTTCTCCTTTAGTCTGGACTAGTCTCCTTGCCTTTACTTTTGTTTTTTGACATTGACATTTTTAAGGACACCAGGCCAGTTGTCCTACAATCTGCGTTTGTCTCTTTCCTCATGATTAGATTCTAGTCAAACCATGCAGGTGTACTTTTTGCCTAAGAGTTGTAAATGTAAGCACATAGGGATAGTTTGGGTTTTGCAAAGCCTTTTTTTAGTATCGCTTCCATTTACTACCAAGTACTAGCAAAACACCTGATCTTGCAGTAAGCATTGTTACATTGAAAGGAATTTTAGATTTCATCCCTGGAAGTCACAGACTGCAGAAAACTAGCAGATTAGGCAGTCTTTAAAATAAAACAGAAACAGAAGGCTGGATTTTGACACCTTTAGATATGAAGTATGTTTTCAGATTTGACCTAGCTGCCATTATTTAAATCATCAGTGCTGCCTCTGAGGCTTTTGAGCATATGACCTCCATACCCATCTCTCTTATAATGTGGCTAAAGAAAACTTCAGTCCTAGAGAGGTTAAGTTGCTGAGGAACACATAATTAGTAAGGGACAGAACAGGCAGGTCCTCAAACCTCAGTCTCTTGAAGAACTAGGTAATTTTCTACAAAAACTCTAATGATTTGCGTTCATGGGACAAATATAAAGTCTGTAATCTTAGCACCTTCAATGATTAGGGGAGGTGAAGGCATCAGGGATACCACAGAATGAAATTTTATCTTAAATACTATAGATAGATCCTAAATTTATTTTATGTGTTTTTTTCTACACCATTTTGATATAATATTTTATATCTCTTTGCTACTTTTCATAATAACTTTCTTTCTTTTTTAGCTACAGGGTTTTGGCCGACCAAGTGTATACCATGCTGCTATTGTCATCTTCCTTGAATTCTTTGCGTGGGGCCTCTTGACCACTCCAATGTTGACTGTAAGTATTGCTGAACTGGGTTCTTATTTGTAAGAGTAACAGAGTTCTTAGGCATACATCCCCAGGTCTGTTTGTCTAGATACGTGTTTGGGAGTAGCTCTTGATAGTGATTAAAGACTGCTTGTTTCATTGAGTTGTGTCTACTGTGTGGTTTGTGAACCACCTATGACAAAACCACCTCATTAAATATTCCTGGGTAGCACTGCACTCCCACTGAACCAGAGTCTTGGGGGTGCTGTTATACAAATGAACTGTGTGTATATTTAGGAAAATCTTCAAGATACCCTATAGGAAATAATTGCAGATCATTGCTGAAATTTGTAACTTCTTTATGGGGATGTTAATGGCCTTTGACTTAAGAACTTTACTAAAATAGGAGATTGGTAGGTACTTTGTAGCAATAAAAGTAATGTAAGAATGTCCTTATTTCCATTTTGATAGCTTATCTACAACCATTTCTTCAGAGGTGGTACTGATACATGGTGTGGTTAGAGGAAAGAGATGGCAAAGAAAAGATTAGGGGGCTGATTTTAGGTGGCTTGTAACTAACACTAAATTTTAATAAAAATGTTTTAAATTGGCCTTAAGTTTCAGTTGTCTTAAATTTTCTGTAAAAATCATTGGTGAGCTGGGTGCCATGATGTGTGCCTGCAGTCCTGGCTACTTGGGAGGCTGAGGTGGGAGCCGAGGAGTTTAAGTCCAGCCTGGGCAACATAGGGAGAACCCTGTTTCTTAGTATAAATAAATAAATAAAATCACTGGTGGTTAACTCTTTCCAGTCATCATTTGCCTTATCAGAAAATCTTTTTGGGTACAGATAGTCTTTGTTACTTAATTAGGTTTTGAAAGTAGAGAACTTAACAAGGGTGGCTGTTAGCCAATTAGCCTTCCATAAGACCTTGCTATGGACCTTTTAAAGTTTTTAATTCATCTGGCATATTTAAAATATAATTTGGCTAATTAAAATTATAAGTTGGGTGGAACAGTGGACTTTAAAAATTGCCTGCACCTCTAATCCTTTTTTATTCTTTCTTATTGCATTATGTTTTCCTTCATATTGCTTTACTACAGTAGGTAATGAGTCATTAGTTAATGAGGATAGTTGGTCCTATTTTAAGTTTCATGAGATCCCACCTTTCTTCACTGTGTCCCTAGTGCCTAGTGTTGCCTAGGACAGGTGCTTAATAACTATTTTCTTTGAACAAATACATGTGTTGAAGGCACTCGTGTGTTGTCATATGAGTGTTTCTCCAAGACACAGTTTTAGTATGAATATAGACAAACCAGGCTACTTTTTTAAAAAATTGTGGTAAATTAGACACATAACAAATTTACTATCTTAACCATTTTTGAAGTGTACAGTTCAGTGGTATTAAATACATTCATGATGTTGTACAGCTGTCACTACCATCTGTCTCCAGAACTCATCTTATAAAATTGAAACTTTGTACCCATGAGATAGTAACTCCCCAACTTTCCCTCCCCTCAGCCCCTGGCAACCACCGTTCCACTGTCTGATTTTGACTACTTGAACTGCTAAGTAGAACCATACAATATTTGTCTTTTTTGTTAGTGGTGTATTTCACTTAGCATAACGTTCTGAAGATTCATCCACGTTGTAGGATGTGTCAGAATTTTATTTTTTCTATTTGAGGCTGAGTAATATTCACTGCTGTGAACATGAATATATAAAAATCTTTTCAAGCCCTGCTTTCAATTCTTTGGGGTATTGTTTTGGGAAAAACCTGGGACGGTATAGAAAAACTGCCCTCTGAATGGAGATGGTGCTGAGAGACCAAAGAATGACTTGGACAAGTCCAGCTTGGCGAGTTAAATGAGTTTATTAGAAGTTACTTACACAGGGCGTTCACTCCCGGGTGACACAGGATTTCTTCTGGGATTAAAATCCGCACTGCCCGCCCGCCCGTTGTGGCACCTTAAATTTCTTCGTAGTGAATGATGTGGACTCTTTCCCGACATCCTTGTATGTACACAGGCTTAAACATACTAAGCATGTGCAGTGTATCTGTCATGTGTCTTTATGTGGCCCATGTTATGTTAATGATATTATAACTTTCCCCTAGGCGGGGATTTTAGTAGTAAAGTGAGCCAAAGGGTACTATGGGGCAGCAAAAGTGGTTACAAGCAGTTTCAACCCTTTTACAAGGATGTGCTTACGGGTGCCCTCTCTTGGGCCTCATGGTTTTTCTTGGTATTTTTTGTGTTTGTCTTAGGCCATTGCTTTTCTCTTAACCCTTGGGTATCACCTGTTCCTGGTAGGGAACCTCTTTTTTCCCCCCAGGTATATACTCAGAAGTAGAATTGCTGGATCGCAGTAATTGCATTTTTATTTTATTTTTTTGAGTTATTTTAAAATTTTTTATTTTTAGTTATTATGGGTACATAATAGTTGTATATCTTTCTAGGGGACATGTGATGTTTTGATACAGGCATACAATCTGAATTAATTAAACCAGGGTAATTGGGGTATCCATCCCCTCAGGCATTTAACATTTCTTTGCTGTAGGAACATTCCAATTCCACTCTTTTAGTTCTTTGAAAGTATACCCTAATTTATTGTTGATTATAGTCACTTTGTTGTGCTATCAAATATTCATTCTATCTGTTACATCTAGCTATATTTTTGCTACCATTAACCAGCCCCACTTTATCCTCCCCTCTACTCTACCCTTCCCAGCCTCTGGTAACTGTCTGTCTCCATGAGATCAGTTGTTTTTCATATTTAGCTCTTATGTATGAGTGAGAACATGCGAGATTTGTGCTTGGCTTATGTCACTTAACATGATGTTCTCTAGTTCCATCCATGTTGCTGCATGTGGCAGGATTTCATTCTTTTCTGTGGCTATATAATATTCCATTGTGTATATGTACCACAATTTCTTAATTCATTCATTCGTTTATGGACACTTAGGTTGATTCCGTGTCGTGGCTATTATGAATAGTGCTGCAGTAACATTGGGGTGCAGATATCTTTCAATACACTGAATTCCCTTTTTTGAGATACATACCCAGCAGTGGGATTGCTGGGTCAAATGGTAGTTCTATTTTTAGTTTTTTGAGGAACCTCCATGCTGTTCTCCCTAGTGGTCGCACTAATTTACATTCCCACCAACAGTGTAGGAGGGTTCCCCTTTCTGCACATCCTCACCAGCATTCGTTGTTGCCTGTCTTTTTGATAAAAGCCATTTTAACTGGGGTGAGATGATATCTCACTGTAGTTTGGATTTGCACTTTTCTGGTGACTAATGATTTTGAACATTTTTTCATACACCTATTGGCCACTTGTATGTTTTCTTTTGAGAAAGGTCTATTCAGATCCTTTGCCCATTTCAAATTTGATTATTTGATTTTTTCCTATTGAGTTGTTAGAGCTCATTAGATATTCTAGTTGTTAGTCCTTTGTCAAATGGGTAGTTTGCACATATTTTCTCCCATTCTATGTGTTGTCTCTTCACTTTGTTCATTGTTTCTTTTGCTGTGCAGAAGCATTTTAACTTGATGTGATCCCATTTGTCCAATTTTGCTTTGGTTGCCTGTGCTTTGGGGTTATTACTCAAGAAGTTCTTCCCCAGAACAATGTCCTGAAGCATTTCCCCAGTGTTTTCTTTTAGTAGTTTATAGTTTCAGTCTCAGATTTAAGTCTTTAATCCATTTTGATTAGATTTTTATATATGGAGAGATAAGGGAGTAGTTTCTTTCTTCTGCATATGGATATCCAGTTTTCCTAGCACCATTTATTGAAGAGACTGTCCTTTCCCCACTGTATATTCTTGGCACCTTTGACAAAAATAAGTTCACTTTAGATGTGTGGATTTATTTCTGGGTTTTCTATTCTGTTCCATTGGTTGTTCTGTCTGTTTTTATGCCAGTACCATGCTGTTTTGTACTGCAGCTGTGTAGTATAATTTAAAGTCAGGTATGTGCTTCATCCAGTTTTGTTCTTTTTGCTCAGGGTGGCTTTCGTTATTCTGGGTCTTTTGTGGTTCCATATAAATTTTAGGATCATTTTTTCTATTTCTGTGAAGAATGTCATTGGTATTTTGATGGGTATTGCATTGAATCCATAGATTGTTTGGGGTAGTATGGACATCTTAACAATATTGATTCTTCTAATTCATGAGCATGGAATATCTTTCCATGTTTTTGTGTCCTCTTCAACTTCATTTATCGATGTTTTATAGTTTCATTATAGAAATCTTTCACTTCTTTGGTTAAGTTTATTCCTAGGCATTTTATTTTATTTATAGCTATTGTAAGTGCGATTAATTTCCTGGTTTCTTTTTCAGATTGTTTACTGTTGGCACGTAGAAATGCTACTGATTTTTGTATGTTGATTTTGTATCCTGCAACTTTACTTAATTTATCAGTTCTAATAGTTTTTTTTTGTGGAGTTTTTAGGTTTCTCTCTCTATAAGATCATGTTGTCTGCAAACAAGGATAATTTGACTTCTTCCTTTCCAATTTGAATGCCCTTTATTTTTTCTCTTGTCTGGTTGCTCTAGCTGTAATTTCCAGTACTAGGTTGAATAACAGTGGTGAAAGTGGGCATCCTAGTCTAGTTCTAGATCTTAGAGGAAAGGCTTTCAGTTTTCCCCCATTCAGTATGATACTAACTGTGGGTCAACCATACATGGCGTTTATTGTGTTAAGGTAAGTCTATACCCAGTTTTTTGAGAGTTTTTATCATGAAAGTATGTTGAATTTTGTTAAATGTTTTTTCAGTATCAATTGAAATGATCATATGGTTTTTGTCCTTCATTCTGTTGATGTGATGTATCACATTGATTTGCATACGTTGAACCATTCTTGTATCCCTGGGATGAATCCCACTTGATGATGATGAATAATTTTTTTAATGTGTTGTTGAAGTCGATTTGCTAGTATTTTGTTGAGGATTTTTGCATCTGTGTTCATCAGAGATATTGGCCTATAGTTCTCTTTTTTTGTTGTGTCTTTGGTTGTGGTGTCAGGGTGATATGGGCCTCAAAAAATGAGTTTGGGAGTGTCCCCTCATCCTCAATTTTTTGGAAAAAGTTTAAGTAGGATTGGTATTAATTCTTTGAATGCTTGGTAGGATTCAACAGTGAAGCCATTGGATCCTGGGCTTTTCTTTGATGGGAGGCTTTTCATTACTCCTTCTATCTCATTGCTTGTTATTGGTTTATTCAGGTTTTGGATTTCTTCCTGGTTCAATCTTGGTAGCTTGTATGTGTCCAGGGATTTATCCCTTTCTTCTGGGTTTTCCAATTTATTGGCATGTAGTTGCTCATAGTAGTCTCTAATGATCGTTTGGATTTTGGCAGTAGGAGTGTCTCCTTTTTCTTCTCTGATTTTATTTATTTGGGTCTTCTTTTTTTTTTTTTTTTTTTTCTTAGTCTGGCTTAAGGTGTGTCTATTTTGTCCATCTTTTCAAAAAACCAACATTTTGTTTTGTTGATCTTTTTGTATTTTTTTGGTTTCAATTTCATTTATTTCTGCTCTGATCTTTATTGCTTCTGGCAATTTTGGGTTTGGTTTGTTCTTGTTTTTCTAGTTCTTTGAGATGTATTATTAGGTTTTTTGTTTGAAGCTTTTCTACTTTTTTGATGTAGGCACTTATTGCTGTAAACTCTCCTCTTATTAGTGCTTTTACTTTATCCCATAGGTTTTGATATGTTGTATTCTCATTTTTGTTTGTTTTGAGAAATTTTTACTTTCCTTCTTAATCTCTTCATTGACCCACTGGTCATTCAGGAACATATTGTTTAATTTCCATGTATTTGTATACTTTCCAGTGTTCCTCTTAATTTTGATTTCTAGTTTTATTCCGTTGTGGTCAGAGAAAATACTTTCGTATAATTTCAATTTTTTTGAATTTTTTGAGACTTGTTTTGTGGCCTAATATATGGTCTGTCCTTGATAATGATCCATGAGCTGAGGAGAAGAGCATGAATTCTGCAGCTGTTGGTTGAAACGTTCTGTAAATATCTATTAGATCCATTTGGTCTATAGTGCAGATTAATTCCAGCGTTTCATTATTGATTTTCTGTCTGGATGGTTGGTCCAATGCTGAGTGGAGTGTTGAGGTCTCCAGTGAGTATTTTATTGGGGTCTGTCTATCTCTTTAGCTGTGATAATATTTGCTTTATATGTTGGGGTGCTCAGTTGTGGGTGCATATATGCTTAAAATTGTTATATCCTCTTGCTGAATTGACCTTTTCATTATATAATGACCTTCTTTATCTCTTTTTCCAGTTTTTATCTTGAAATCTATTTTATCTGAAAGAAGTATAGCTACACCTGCTCTTTTTTGTTTCCATTTGCATGGAATATCTTCTATCATCCCTTTATTTTCAGTCTATGTGTTTGTTTATAGATGAAGTGTGTTTCTTGCAGACAACATATAGTTAGCTCTTGTCTTTTTATCCATTCAGCCACTCTTTGTCTCTTGATTGGAGCATTTAGTCCATTCATGTGCAGTGTTATTATTGATAGGTAAGGACTTACTACTGCCATGTTGTTATTTGATTTCTGGTTTTGTTGTCCTGTCTTTCTTCCTTCCTTGTTTCCTGTCTTCCTTTATTAAAAGTGATTTTCACTGGTTGTGTGTTTTAATTTCTTTTTATTTTTTTGTGGGGGGGGGGGGGGTTTACTTTTTTGATGTTCCTATCCATATCTTTTTATACTCTCTATCTCTCAAAAAGTTATTGTTATTTTTGAGTTTCTCTTTTAGTCTTCCTACTCAAGAGGTAAGTGGTTTATATACCACAGTTACAGCAATAGAATATTCTGTGTTTGTGTTCTTACTGTTACCAATGAGTTGTATACCTTCAGAGGATTTGTTATTATTCATTCACGTTCTTTTCTATCAGATTGAAGAATTTCTTTTAGCATTTCTTGTAGGCAGGGTCTGGTGTTGATGAAATTCCTCAGCTTTTGTTTGGGAAAGTCTTTATTTTTCCTTCATGTTTGAAGGTTATTTTTGCAGGATATAATATTTTCGGGTTAAGGATTTTTTCTCTAGCCCTTTGAGTATGTCATGCCACACTCTCCTGGCCCATAAGGTTTCCACTGAGAAGTCTGCTGCCAGACGTATTGGGGCTCCTTTATATGTTATTTTTTTGTTTTTTCTTGCTTCCCTTAGAACCTTGTCTTTATCTGTGACCTTTGGGAGCTTGATTATTAAATGCCTGTGGTGGCCTTGTTTGCTTTAAATCTGCTTCTTGTTCTGTGACCTTCTTGTATCTGAATATTGATATCTTTCTTTAGGTTTGGAAAGTTCTCTGTTATTCTTTCTTTGATAAACTTTCTGCCACAATCTCTCTTCCTGTTTGCCTCCTCTTTAAGGCTAATAACTCTTAGATTTGTTCTTTTGAGGCTATTTTCTAGATCTTGCAGGTGTGCTTCCTTCTTCCTTCTTTCTTTTTTCTCTTCTGTGTATTTTCAAATAGCCTGTCTTCAGGCTCACTCATGTTCTCTTGCTTGGTCAATTCTGCTGGATGTTTTCTGAAGTCACTATCTCCATCTTTCTGGATTGGTCATGGTACTTATTAGTCATTTGGTGATATCTTACTAATGTTCTCAGCTTATGATGCTTGTGATGTTGGGCATTGAAGATTAGTATTTATTTTAATCTTCACAGTCTAGGCTTGCTTGAACTCATCATTTTTGAGAAGGCTTTCCAGATACTCAAAGGGAATTGTCTTTGATTATTGCAGCCATATCAGCACAGGGCGTGCCCCAGTAATGCTGTGATTCCTGCAGAATCCTGGTGTATGCCTTATGAGCTTGGGTTAGATTAAGGAATTCCTGGTACAGCAGCTCTCTCACTCTCTTCCTCTTCTGTTGGTCTGGAGTTTGGTGAGGAGTGATGTGGGCACTCCGTCATGGCCACCAGTGCCAGATCACGCCTGAAGCCAGTCCAGCCTCACCCAAAGCCAGTGGTGACTGTTGCCTGGCTACCTCTGTTGTTTATTCAAAGCCCAAGGGCTCTTTAGTCAGCAGGAGGTGAATTCTGCCAGGAGTGAGTCCTTCCCTTCAAGGCAGCATGTTTCTTTCTGGCCCAGGGTGGGTCCAGAAATGCTGTCCAGGTCCTAAGGCCTCAGGGATGCAGGGGCCTCAGGAGTCTGCTTGGGACTTTATTTTACTGCGGCTGAACTGGTATCCAAATTGCAAAGCAAAGTCCTCTGAGCTCTTCCCTTTCTTTTACTGAAATGGAAACTTCTCCCTTTCCTGAGCCGTGCTGCCTGTAATTGGGGGAGGGGTGACAAAGGCACTGGCTTGGCTGCAGCTGCTATTGTGTCACTGCGTCATGGGCACCCCAAGTGCACTCTCTCTGAGCCAGCACAGTGACAGGAATTGCCCAGTTGTTAGCGGCCTCCAAGTGGAGGATTTTCCAGGTTTTTGGTGATCTTTGGGAAAAAAGAATTTCAGGATGCACAATGTAAGCCAAGCAAGCAGCTTTTTATCAAAAGATTGAAAGCCAAAGTATGTGCTCAAGAGAAGAGAGCAGGCAGGCTCGAAAGAGCCGCTGTCTCAGGAGGAAGTGGTTTGTGGTCTCTCGAAGTCTTACTGAGGGGAGGAATATTTAAGGCGGAGGGGTTGGATTTTACTAAGAATTTGGGTAGTGATTTCTAGAATTGGGTTCTTCATCATTTTCATACTTTGTATCGATATATGGTTGTTTCAGAACTGTCATGGTGATTTCAAGGGTGGAGAAATTTTCACACTGCCGTGCAAATGATATTATAATTAGCCAAAGTCCATGTAAGGTGACAGAGATAGCTGACAAGCTGGTTGAAGCCTGTTCTTGCCTGTGGTTATCAGGCCCCCTAGTTAGCTTCTGCCTGAGGATTATTTACTTTAACAATTGTACCCACTCTGTAAGCCCCTGTATCCAGTTTCAGCCCTGTCTCCTAGTCTTTTACTCTAACACAAGGACTGCAGCATTTGTGGCCTGACTGCCTTACGAATTTAGTCCAGGCCCCAGGCTGTGCTTTTTCTGCCGGTGGTGGGGATAGTGGGAACTCGGGCTTTGGGGTGGAGGATGTCCCTCTGGCCGGGCTGGTCAAAATGTGCCCTCTGTGGGCACTGGCAGAATTCTGCCCCTGTGCTATGTTCTATAATAATACTATATTATTATAGAAGTTATGCTGTGATTTGGGAAAAATTCAGATGGAGATGAAGAAAGAATGCCTTTATATATCTGCTGCCCTGTCAGAAATTCCAAAACTTCCTTCCAGACAGTTGAAATCCTTGGGCTGTTCTGACCCTCAATGGGGTTGTTAGATCTCTTTTTCTTTTAATTAATTAATTTTAATAGATCCTACTGATGCATCTTCTACCTGCCCAAAGAGATAATTTTTCTAGGGTTTCTGTGTCACTGGGAGACCCTGGAATACAGTCTTAGAGGCAGTGAAAACGCTGCTCTACTAGTGCCTCTGTGTTTTCTGAGTAGTTATGCTGCTGGCAGAGATCTGGTTACGATGGGCATTTAGGTGTGAGGACTACAGAGTTGCTAGCATCGTTCTATAGTGCCATGGAAGAAGTGTTGCTGAGGTAGATGTGCTCATTCTGTTGGTGAAGGACTGGGGAAAACTGGTACTTTTTGAAGGTTGTGCTGATACGTTAAGGGCCTTGTGACTTTTTTTGAACTGTTAGGTGCTTAAATGGTTCTTTTCTTTTTCTTTTAAACTTTGTGAAGTGCTTACCATTTTGCAAGCGTTTTCTTAGTTAATGGCTTTAAACAACTGCTTAGTATTAGACATTGGGAAATTTGCAAGTTTGAATATATAATAACAATTGTACTTGACTCTTTTTGAAAAATCTGAAAACTACAAAAATTTTAAAAAGTAGTAAAATGGACACTCATATTCCCTGGACCTAAATTTAGCAAATTTATACAATTGGCTTCACATAGTGGCCTTACATTCTAGTATAACAGTAGTAATGGTAATTAGTAGTAGTTTGTACGTAAAAATGACCTCTTTCTTGTCTTATGTTCCTGTCTGACATTCTACCCTGTAGTCAAAATGTGCATCCTCTTAAATGCTAAAGCACATTTAAATATCTTCAGATGTATTTAAATTGAGCACTTATTTCAGTGAAGATATACTATCTGAAGATATACTTAATGTTACTTCCTTTAAGGAAAGAATTTTTTATAAGCTGACCTTGAAATCCTGCTAGAGATTCAAGGACTCAGTATCCCCTACTACGCTGCCTTTTCATGTGGTGATCTAATGATCCAAGGAATGGCTCTTTAAACACTTTCCTGCCACATTCAATTTTCCTATCCCTTCTTCGTGACTTTCAAGATATGTGTCCATTCATTCATTCAGCGACCATGGCTTCTCTCATCAGTTCCTTATTTGCCCTGCTGTCCAGCTCTCCTGTGTCCCTCACCTAATCATTGTTTCCTTTCAGGAGTTGGAATGGCCGGGATGGGATAGAACTGTTTGCTAGGCATTTTTGTGACAGTACACAGGGACTTTGTTGGATAATTTGCTCTTCACATGAAAAGGAAGTAAAGTAAATTTTCTAACTACAGGCACATGGAGACCATCTTGCTTTCTGGAATCCAATGATGTTCTAGGCTTACCTTATGGTTTTGATAGTTTTCTAATGGTGTTATAACCATTATTGTCTGCTTTTGTGATGTCTGTGTGCTAGGAATGGTTTTTACACTCTTAAATGGTTGGTAAAAATCAAAAGAAGGTATTTGGTGACACATGAAAATTGTATAAAATTCAGATGGCAGTGTCCATAAATAAAATTTTACTGGACCATCTCCATGCCCATAGAATGTGGCTGCTTTTGTGCTACAATGGCAGAGTGGAGTAGTTGCAATACAGACTGTGAAATATTTATTATCTATCACTTTACAGAATAGTGGGTCAGTCCTTCTGTATGTGGTAATTCATTTTTTTCTCTTGGTGCTTTAGAGATTTGCTATTTGTCTGTCTACAGTTTGACTATGCTATCATGTGTCTAGGTGTGGATCTCTTTGTGTTTATTTTACTTGGGGTTTGTTGAGCTTCTTGATTCTGTAGATTATTGTTCTTCATCAAATTTGGGAAGTTTTTGACATTATTTCTTCAAATACTTTTGCTGTCCTTTCTGTCCTTTTGAGACTCCCGTTACATAGTGTTTTTACCCTTGATAACATGTCATGGATCTCTGAAGTGCTGTTCATTTTCTTTGGCCATTTTTTTCCCTCTGTTCTTCTGGTTGAAGAGTTTGTTTATTTGTCTTTAAGGTTACTGGTTCTTTCTTCTGTCATCATAAATCTTCTGTTGTATCCCTGTAGTGAATTGTTCATTTTGATTATTTAATTTT
>JAKFHU010001660.1:0-16803 GCA_023783475.1 Daubentonia madagascariensis
ATAAAAAGAAACTATTGATACATGCAACAACATTGAGGAATCTCAAGTGCACAGTGATGGCAGCCAAATTCAAAAGGTAACACATGTATGATTCTGGAAATGCAAATCAAATCAAAAGGAGATATCATTTCACACCTGTTAGGATGTCTATTATCCAAAATAAAAGATAGCAAGTGTTGGCAAGGATGTAGAGAAAAGAGAACCCTTTTATACTATTGGTGGAAATGCAAATTAGTACAGCAATTCCAAGTAACAGTATTGATGGTTATCAAAAATAGATAGTTCTAAAAATAGAACTACCATATGACTCAGCAATTCCTCTGTTGGATATATACCCAAAGAAATGAAATCAGCACCTTGCAGAGGTATCTGCACTTCCATACTCCCATGTTCATTGCAGCATTATTCACAAGAGCCATGATATGGAAACAACCTAAGTATTCATCAATGGTTGAATGGATAAAGAAATTGTGATATATATATACACACACACCCACACACATATGGAGTATTATCCAGCCTTACAAAAGAAGTATATACGACCATTTGTGACAACATGGATGAACCTGGAGGACATTATGCTAAATGAAATAAGTCAGACACAGAAAGAAAAATACTGTATGATCTCACTTATATGTGAAATCTTGAAAAAAAGCTGAATAAATAAATAGAAATAAAGTAGAACTATTGTTACCAGAGGCAGGGAGGGGGAGGAAATAGAAGTAGCTCAAAGGTTACAAATTTGCAGTTAGGTAAAAAGAAATCTAGAGATGTACTGCATGAGGACTGTAGTCAATAATACGGTATTATACACTGAAAATTTGCAGAGACGATTTTACGTGCTCTTACCACAAAAAAAGATATATATGTAAGATGATGATATGTTAATTTGTTTGACTACAGCGATCATTTCACTGCATATATGTATATAAAAAATCACATTGTATACCTTAAATATACACAATAAAAATAAATTTAAAAAGTAAAGGAAAGGCAATAGTGTACTAACAGAAAACGTACCAGTGGTTGCCCTCATCAGGAGTATGGTGTGTGGTTGACTATAATGTACCACAGGAGAATTGGGGATGTAATAGGATTGTTGCACATCTTGATGGTGTGATGGTTACCCAAATGTATGTGTGGAACTGCAGAACTATATGCTTAAAAGTTTTCATTTCATTACATGTAAATTATACTATAATAAAAATGAACACATTAAAGTATAAAATACAAAACTTTTATAAAATGAAAAGTAGTACTTTATTGCATTTAAAAGGGTTTTTTTAAAGATTCATAGAAATCATAATCTCCCTTCAACTCTCCTCTAAACCAACGTTCTTCCCCACATGCCACCTCTCCCAGGTCCCTCACTTAATAGCTGCGTGACATGGGCAAATCTCTCAGCCTCTTTGACCATTTTTCTCACCTGGAAACAAGTCTAAGTGTTACTGTGATCGAGTAGGCAGTATGGGAAAAGTGTTTGGAGTCCCCCAGCTAGTGGATAAGCACGGAATCTTTGTGTTCTCTGACTGAGGCGATTATGGATTCTAGACGTCAGCTCACAATAATGGCTTATAGAACAAATAAGTTCACTTAAGTGCTTTGAGACCCGGAAATGAGAGAGAAACAAAATGCTAGAAGGAAGAGAGGGAGACAAGAGAGAGGAGGGAGTCAAGGACAGCAAAAGACAGGAGAAAAGAAACAAATGGGGACGTATTAATCATAAGCATAGCCTTCCACATTTAGTTAATTAAAATCAAAATAGCAAACAAAAAAAAGAAACATAAAGAAAGAAAAAATCTCCAATGACATATGTTGATTTGTACACTTCTCACCATTGATAGAAAGCGTAATAGAAAGATGCTCCCCAAGCTTGGTAGTTGTTACAATCCAAGAGCAGATAAGAGTGTGGAGGAGACAGGAAGGGGCCTTCAATATTTGCTCCAAAGGTATCTAATGAATTATGTGAATCTTATTAAACTATGTTGTATTAATATATTATCTCTTTAATAAAGTATGAGTTAGAAACTATCCTTCCATTATCTTTTCATCACTTAGAGAAATGTCCATAATATGGTTTTACACTCAAACTGTTCATTTTCGGAACTGTGCTCAAGGAAGCCCTGAGAATGATGAGTCCTAAATGTTCCTCTAAGTCACAGGAAGCCGAAGTTCAAGTAAGCCCTTAAGTCATGAGCACAGCTGCAACATGCCCGTGATAGACTGGCTGTCACCTGTCCATCTACATAACTAATCTAACTTTTACTGGGACTGACATCTTAGCTGAATTTTATGACATAGTAGATACACAGTAAACAGAAGAGTGCTATATACTCCTAACAAACAAAATAATAGAACCATTTTATTTTTAACAACTTCATTCAGTTCTAATTGATATATAATAACTGTATGTATTAAATGTGTACAATTTGATGAGTTTGCACATATGCAAACACCTATGATATCATCACCACAATCAAGATAGTAAACACATCCAATAACTCCTGAAGGTAGCTTGTGTCTCTTTGTTTTTCTTTGTTTTTGTGTGCAGTTTTTTGGGTTGAAGAGGTTTATTTTAATTTTTTGGTTTTTTTGGTTTTTGTAGAAACACTTAACATAAAATTGACACTCTCTACATATATTGAAATATACAATACCATATTGTTAACTATAGGCACTATGTTGTACAGCAGGTCTCTAGAACTTATTCAATTGAATTTTTATACCTATTGAATGCCTCCCTATCCCCCTCTCCCCCAGCCCTTGGAAATCACTGTTGTGTTCTCTACTTCAATGAGTTTGACTCTCTTAAATCCCTCACATAAGTGGCATCATGCAGTATTTGTCTTACTGATTGGCTTATTTCACTTAGTATCCTTAGTGTCCTTAGAGTTCATCTATGTTGTTGCAAATGACAGAATTTCCTTATTTTTTAAGGTGGGATAATACTCCATTTTATGTATATACCACATTTTTTTTATTGAGTCATCTGTCCATGGACACTTAGGAAGTTTACATATATTGGCAATTGTGAATTATTCTGTAATGAACACGGGAGTGCAGATATCTCTTCAACATACTAATTTCATTTCCTTTGGATAGATACTCAGTGGTGGGATTGGTGAATAATAGGGTAGTTCTATTTTTAGTTTTTTGAGGAACCTCCACACTATTTTAATAGCTGCTGAACCATTTTACATTGCCACCAATGTACAAAGGTTCTTATTTCTCCATGTCCTAGCCAACATTTTTTATCCTTTGTTTATACCTTGTCATCTTACCTTTTTAGTTGTATTTAACTGGTCTAACTTGAACCTAGCATTGAAAAGGATGTAGTGTTACATGATGTCTTTTATTTAGGGAAAGTTGGAAGCTAAGGATCCCTGAGGAGCACGAAAGCAAAATTGTTTCCAAACTCTTGGCTCTATCTAAAACACAGAGCTGGAAAGTTTCCATCCCAGAGGCTACTCATTACTGTATATATGTGCCACACTGAAGTACATACTTTGTCACCAACACTGGTCACTGCAGAAAACAAATTGGACTTCATATCAGACTTAAGGTAGAATCTAGAGTAAGCCTTATCCACCAAGAAGGATCTTGTTTCACGGGTGATTCCTGTAGGGTAAGTATATCACAAACTACCTGATTTTTGAACTTTCACTTTCATCCCACCACTAATTTAAGAATAATTTTTATGTAGTGTTTTTCCATACCTACATATTGATCTTAGAATTCTAAATGTGTTATTTAGTTGATGTACTTACTGAAAATATTATAGATTTTCTCTCCCAACTAATCCCTGGGAATTTTACACTAGAGTCTCACACACTAACAGAAAGCACTATTCTTCTACAATCTTAGAAGCTCTCAGACACCAAGATTTGGGAAGAATCGTTTTTCCAGGCCATTCAACTTACCTTAATATTTTCTAAATTTTTTTGGATTTGTGTAGTTCTACCACTTGATCAAAGTAGTAAATGTAGAAAAACTTAGTCATTAACATTAACAAGGTGAAGTACATTCCAATCTGAAGACAAACAATGACATTGAAATGGTTTTAATAGAACATAAACTTATTTTCCTTTTGTAATTGGCCATTTAAACTTGTGTCTGGATTACCTCTTTATAAAACAAAATATCTTATCTCACAAAGCTTGGTAATTTTGTTAGTCTTGTCAAACTCAAGATTCCCATCCGAAGCTATCTCTAGCTGGGAAGTTACTTTGGAGGCTTTGGAGTCATACGGACCTCAGTCCATATTCCAGCTTGGCCACTTTCTAACTGCATGACTGGGGAAAATCAAGCTTTCACATGTGCAGAATGGAAATAAATGTTGTGGTTAATAAAATGTAATGTTCGTAAAGTGCTTAATACAGACCTGGTACATACTATGTGCTAATTAGTCAACTTTTTAATCTCTCAGTTTCTAGCCTGAAAAAAGTAAAGAAAAAAAAAAAGAAAGGGAGAAAAAGAAAGAACAGGAAGAAAGAAAGGAGGAGAGAGAAAGGAGGGCAGGGAAAAGGAGAGAAGGATAAATGAAGGAAAGGGGAGAGAAGTAGGGGAGAGGAGAAGAATGAAAAGAACATTATTGGAAAAAAAAAAAATTTCCTGGCTTTTGGAAATATAATATTTCCGAAGGTAATTTAAAATTATAAACCATGAATGAACTTAATTACCTATCCATAACAGTCATGACTATAAGTACTTTCAAAATTCATTTAAGCTACTCTCCAAAAGAAATCTTCTTACTAGAGAGTCAAGGAGTCCATCGATGCCTGAATATGTTGTGTGGATATAACTCCTCACGGAAATTCAATGCAGGGAATGTAATGCTAGAATGTGTATCAGCATCTGGGGTTCTTTGAACATAACTCCTTCTCAGTCTAATGACATTTTCATGTTTGTAAACACGTGTTCATTCTTATTCTCTATCCACATAGCATGATTATTTTGAGAATTTGTTTTATCGAATATAGCAACATTATGCCTGGATTTACCCTGTAATAAAGAGCCTCAATTACTTTACGCTAGCACTAAAAGGTCTTCGTTCTGGAGAGGATTCAAGGCTTGAAGAAACCGTATATGAAGAACATTTACTTCTGACATTTTTAATCAGATAATCCATTTTTGATACCCCTAAGAAGTATAATTCTGGTGGGCAAAGTTTTTTACCTACCTTTCTGCATTTAGCTCCCATTCTCAGCCACAAGGCTGTGCACAGATCTAAATTCAAGAAACATTTATTTTCAATTTTGAGTTTAGTACAATGCTAAAATTTCAGTTTTGTGCATGAGACATATTGATCTACTCACTAGTACCCGACATGAAGTTTTTCTTTCTATTCCAGAAGTTCTCAGTTCATCTCCTTTTCTTTGGGTCCCATTAGAACATATTGTACTAAATGGAAGAAGCAAACCAGTCTGCCGTGTCTGAGTTTATTTTTCAGGGACTTTGTAATTCAAGGAAGCTCCAGACACTCCTCTTATTGCCATTTTCTACACTTTACCTGATGACTGTTGTGGGTAACCTCCTTGTCGTGCTATTAATCATCAGTGACCACCGTCTCCATTCCCCCATGTACTTTCTCTTAGCCAATCTCTCATTTGTTGATTTCTGCCTTTCCTCAGTAACTACCCCTAAACTGATCACAGACTTCCTAAAGGATAATAAGACCATTTCCTTTGGTGGTTGCATGAGTCAGATTCTTTGTGTGCACTTATTTGCGGGGGGTGAGATGGTGCTTCTCGTGACAATGGCCTATGACCGTTACGTGGCCATCTGCAAGCCACTCCATTACTCCAGCATCATGAACAGACAGAAGTGCATCTGGCTTGTTTTGATATCATGGATTATTGGCTTTCTGCATGCCTTGAGTCAGCTGGCAATGATTTTGGATCTGCCCTTCTGTGGACCCAAAGTAGTGGACAGCTTTTTCTGTGATATCCCTTTAGTGATCAAACTAGCCTGCATGGATACTCATACTTTGGGAACAGCAATAAATGCCGACAGTGGGGTTTTGGCAACAACTTGCTTCATTCTCTTGATAATCTCTTATACTTATATCCTATTAACTGTCTGCCTACACTCTAAAGATGGAGCATCTAAAGCACTCTCTACCTGTACTTCCCACATCACAGTGGTGGTGTTGTTCTTTGGACCCTGCATCTTCATCTATCTGTGGCCACTCAGCAGCACTTGGGTGGACAAGTTTCTTGCAGTGTTTTACACAGTAATCACACCTCTCCTGAATCCAGCCATTTATACGCTGAGAAATAAAGAGATTAAAAATGCCATAAAGAGACTGATAAACTAGCATGTGCATTCAAGGAATAATTGTTAGATACCTCATGAAATCAGATAATTCACTGTGTGCATCCCAGTGTGGCCACATTTTTGACCTGTAAACTGAACTGAGAATATTTCTCACTCACATCTGTAAGCTATGAGTAGTCCTAGATGTATGGTTTATGTTTTTTCCATTATGAAAATAAGTTCAAAAATCTAAGACTTACAATCTTAACACTTAGAAAGAATAATAATTCTGCATAAATATTCCCTTGTATATGTTCAAAAATTACTAAATGATAACAATAAAAATAATTGCCCCTATTTATTAAATACTACCTATGCTCTCAACATTGCACAAAGCATTTTACCTATATTATGTATTACTTACAAAATCACTTTGAGTTGGTTATCATTATTCCTGTTTCTAAAAATACATGACATATCTAATTCTAACGTAGCTAGAGAGTTTACTAAAGATATTTCAGTGGTCTACATCTACTTAGAAAACAAAATGATAAATGGATCAAACCATGATACTATTGCCCTGTCCTCCACAATGTTATCCCTTTAAGTTTTCAAGACTTAATTATTGATATAAACATAGAGATTCCCTTGAATTTTTGTTCTTAAGTACACAGAGAGGAGAATAACTGATTGTGTCAGTTAATAAATGATTTTTATGATTACAATTTTACCTTACATAAAGAAATAAGATAAGGCGGTGTGAGTATGGGAAAGGTGAAGGATGCATTGCTTCAAAGCAAAAGAAATTTGGACTGATGAGAAGAAGGGCAAGGACAAACCATTAATAAAACAACACAGTACAATTACCCATTTATTCACTGCAAAGTTCAGATAAGCTACATGGTTCTAGGCTATATACCTAACACATATCTGTTTTCCAAGGATGCCCTCACCTGGCACCCCATCCCCCAAAATACACATATATGTATATACACACACATACATATATAAAATACATTTAATATACATGTAGTAAAATATAGAGAAAAGAAAAATACGTAGTTTATTTTTATTAGTAATAGGGTTAGAATGGGCAAGGTCAGTTATATCAATATAATATAGTCTTTTAAAAGAAAATAGCTTCTATAATGTTGCATATTCTATACCTTTGGATGATGTATGTCATTTGCTGGATAAAATTATATTTACCCATCTTTACAATATCTTAATTTCCACACAGAGAAAAGTCTTAATTTCTTTGTTTTCATCTCTATACCTGACAAGTTAATAGTAAAAAACCAATCATTATCTCTGTGCCAATAAATTAAAGTGTTCATGATGATAATATAACTGATCTAACTAAGATATATAAGTAATTGTAGTCATGGTTTCCCCAAACCAGATGATCATGGAAGCATAACTCAGTCTTGCCTCTAGAACTGTATGGAACATATGGTGACTTCTTTGAATATTTTAGAAATGAAATTATTTCACTGCAGCTCACTGATACAACTTTTTACTGGTAGGAGTCACCATCACTTCATGAGTGATTTGAAGCCTGCAGCTTCCTTCTCTCTTCCCTATGAACAGAATATAATAACAGGGCATTTTGACTGAGTCCTCGCTAGACTAAATAATTAATTCTTATACATTAAAAAATGAGATCCTACTCTCCATATGGTTTCTAAGCATATGAGTTTGATTTAACTCATCAGTAGTTCAACACAATTTACTTCTAATTCATGTTTCAAAAAAATCACAATAAAATTTTTTTTAAATTTTTTAACTGAATGCTGATAAAAATACAACAAATATAGAAACTATGGAAAGCAGCCATAGTCATGCTTATAGGGGCTTTATTATATATGCATATATTCTTTAAAAGAAAAGACGCATATTAATTACCCAAGTATCTATCTCAAGAAAATTGACCTAAAGAAAGTAGAAGGAGGAAAACAAGCAAAAATTTAATTTTTTGAATGTTATAATTCAAAAATCAAGAAAACCAAAGTTGATTACTTCAAAAGACCAACAAAACTGATAATACATTAGCAAAACAAATCAAGAAGGAAGGCAAAAGGACACAAATAATCAAAAAGACAGGAATAAAAAAAGGAGACCACTCTACAGATACTACAGTCTTTAAAAATATTCCAAGATGACATTATATACAACTTTATACAGATAAATTTTAAAAATTAATTTTTATTTATTTTAGTAATATTTATTAAACATGAAATGGGAAAATTACTACCAAAAAACTACTTAATAAAGGAAGAACATCTTAGTGGTCCTATATCTAGTAAAAAAATAAAACTTGCAATGAAAACATTTGCTGTCCTAATTATTATTATCTCTTAACTCAAAAATCACTCTTCTTTAGTCACCTTTCTGATGCTAGGACACTGCAAACCACCTTCCTGTTTCCTATCTGGCTTCATTTTATGCTCTGATGATAGGGAATGATGCAGGAAGGCTGCAGGCTTAGAGGAGCAAGGGGCTTACTCCTTCCTCCTGTTTGCTTTTTGTGGGCTTTTCCCCTGCTTTCTGTGCCTGCCACCTACAGTAATAGCTTGTTCCTACGGCAAGAGCTGAAACCAGGATATAGTTTGTTCCAACAGTTTTGGAACTACCCTCATTATGACCCCTTAAAAATAATAGCACCTGCATGTGGGCACCCTATCTTCAAATTTCTGAGTTGCAGACCCATGGTGCTTCTTCTCTGATAAATATATATATATATATATCAGTAGCCAAGATACACTGTCTCCAGGAAGTCTAAGTTTCAGCTCCATAGGACCCCTTTTCTAAATCACTAAATTTCAATGATCTCAATTTCCGTTTTTATCATTTTTTTCCAAAGTATTATGGGGGTACAAATATTTTTGGTTACATGGATAACTTTTATAATGCTTGAGTAATGGTTATAAGTGTGCCTGTCACTCAGATAGCATTCAATGTACCCGTTAAGGAGGTTATTGCCCATCTCTTCCTTCTTCATCCCCCCCGCTTGATTTCCCTTGAGTTTTACTTCCCTCTATGCACATGTGTGCTCATTTGTTAGTTACAATTTAATAGTCAGTATGTGTGGTATTTGTTTTTCCATTCTTTAGATACTTCACTTAGGATAATGGTCTCCAGTTCCATACAAATTGCTGCAAAAGGCATTAAGTCATCCTTCCTCATGGCTGAGTATTATTCCATTGTATACATATACTGCATTTTGTTAATCCACTCATGAATTGATGAGCACTTGGGTTGATTCCACATATTTGCAATTGTGAATTGTGCTGCAATAAATATTCGAGTACAGATGTCTTTTTATTGAAATGACTTCTTTTATTTTGGTAAATATCCAGTATTGGGATTGCTGGATCAAATGGTTTTAGTTCTTGAGGAATCTCCATACTGTTTTCCATTCAGGTTGTGCTAATTTGCAGTCCCACCAACAGCATATAAGTGTTCCTTTCCCTCCGCATCCACACTAGCATCTACTATTTTTGGACTTTTTAGTAATAGCCATTCTAACTGGGGTAAGGTGAAATCTCATTGTGGTTTTAATTTGCATTTCCCTGATGATTACTGACATTGAGCATTTTTTCATATGTTTATTGGCTATTTGTCATCTATCTTCTTTTGAAAAGCTTCTGTTCATGTCTTTTGCCCACTTTTTGATGGGGCTGTTTGATTTTTTTCTTGCTGATTTGTTTGAGTTCTTTGTAGATTCTGGTTATTAGGTCTTTATCAGATGTATAGCTTGCAAATATTTTCTCCCATTCTGTAGGCTGTCTATTTGCTCTATTGATTGTTTCCTTGGCTGTACAGAAGCTTTTTAATTTAATCAAGTCCCATTACTTATTTCTGTTGTTGCTCTGATTGGCATTGGGGAGTTCATAAATTCTTCACCTAGGCTGATACCTAGAAGAGTTTTTCCAACATTTTCTTCTAGAATTCTTACGGTTTCATGCCTTACATTTAAGCCTTGTATCCATCTTGAATTAATCTTTGTGAGTGGTAAGAGATATGACTCTTGTTTCATTCTTCTGCATGTGGCTGTCCAATTTTCCTATCACCAATTATTGAATAGGGATTCTTTTCCTCAGTGTATATTGTTCTCTGCTTTGTCAAAGATCATTTGGCTGTATGTTGATGGTTTTATATCTGAGTTTTCTATTCTGTCCCATTGATCTATGTCTCTATTTTTGTGCCAATACCATACCATGCTGTTTTGGTTACTATAGCCATGTAGTATAGTTTCAAGTCTGGTAATGTGATGCCTCCAAATTTGTTCCTTTTGCTTATGATTGCTTTGGCTATTTGGGCTCTTTTCTAGTTCCAATCAAAGCTTAGAATTATTTTTTCTACATATTTCACAGATCTAGAAAAAATAATCCCAATTTCTTACCTTTGTTTCCGCAGCCCTAAGTGCGGTAGTTGCTTCCTACACTACAGTTGTTACTTGCCTGATAATTTAGAGTTCTCTTTTTACATTTTCAGATCCCTAATTAACAACTTTATATCTCATTAATTCTTAAATTAAATTCTGTCTGTTTAAATAACATGTGTTTCTTCTTTGCTGACTGATACCTGACTGATAAAATTTTACACAGAAAAAGAGAAAAAATTGTAGGTCTAAATGGCTTCACTTATGAATACTTCAAAATATTTAAGAAAGAAAGTGAAAGACAAATTTTTTACATAAACTCCTCTTGAGAAGAGAAAAAGAAGAAATACTTCATAAGGGGGCTGAAATAATAGCAGAATGATTGGAAGTAATATGAAGCATCAAGCTTTATAATAATTCAAATGTTACAGGCAACTGCAAGACACAGGTGAAGCATGGAGAATTCTGAGACCATCAACATGACTCCCTAGGTTTGTCCCCACTATTGTAGCAGGCACCCTGAGCCAGATATAACAAATCAAGACTAGACCCTAATGATGCCTATATGATATCACTTTCAGAAAGGGAGCTTATCTTGATCATGAAAATCTTCCACCTTTACTTTGATAATTACATAGACAACACTGACCAGTTATAACTATATAACCAGTTATAAAGTGATAACACTTTCCAGCTGGCTCTACCCAATTAATCCATAATTTCCAGTTTAATTTATGATTAGAAAACTAAATAGATCAGTATATTCTGCTAAAAGGATTTCATAGATGAAAACTCTCCATCTCTTTTTAATAGTAAATACCATGAGGAGCTCCAATTAGCAGGTTTGAAAGGGGTTTGACCAGGTCAATGCCGTCTTTCCTTCTGTATTTTTCTTTCTGACAGGATATCCCTGAGATAGGGAGAATGGGTTTTGGAGCAGCTGCTAACCCATTTTCTCAATTCATTTGTAAAGCTAGCGTAATTTTGACATGAAAACCACACAAACATAAAAGAAAGAAAACTTATGGGCCATTCACTCTCATGAACATAGATACAAAAAAAAATATACAAAGTAATAAAGAAACTGGAACAATTCATAATAATTATATATATATATATACACACACACACACACACACACACATAAAATAGATTGGCAGAATGGATAAAAATCATTTTCCAACTATATGCAGCTTACAAGAAACTCGCCTTACCTGTAATGAAAAATATAGACTGAAAGTAAATGGGTGGAAAAAGATATTTCCCACAAATGGAAACCCAAAAGCTATACTTGCATCCGATAAACCAGACGTTATATGAAAAAAATAAAGAAAAATACAAAGAAGCTCATAATATAATGATAAAGGAATCAATTCAGCCAAAGGATACAACATTTCTAAATACATATACATTCAAACTCAGAATACTCAGGTTCATAAAATAAATGTTACCAGACTTAAAGAAACAGATAGACAACAATATAGTAATAGTGGGGGACTTCAATAACCCACTCACAGCAATAGACAGATATCTAGACAGAAAATCAAGAAAGAAACATTAGACTTAACTTGGACTCAAGACAAAATGGACCTAAAAGAAATTTAGAAAACATTCTACACAACAAATGTAGAATATACATTGTTCTCATCAGCACATGCAATACTCTCCAAAATAGACCATGTGTTAGGCCACAAAACAAGTCTCAACAAATTTTTAAAAATAAAAACCATATCAAGTATCTTTTCAGACCACAGTGGAAAAAAACCAGAAATTAATACCAAGAGGAACATCAGAAACTGTACTAATACATGGAAATTAAACATGCTCTTTAAAGATCATTGGGTCAACAAAGAAATTGAGACACAAATTAAAATTTTTTAACAAACAAAAATGGAAACACAATATACAAAAACTTATGAGGTACAGCAAAAGCTATGCTAAGAGGGAAATTTATAGAGTTAAATGCTTACATCAAAAAAGTAGGAAGATCTCAAATTAACAACCTAACATCATACCTCAAGTAACTAGAAAAGCAAGAACAAACCAAACTCAAAATTAACAGAAGAAAAGAAGTAACAAAGATCAGAGCAGAACTAAATAAAACAGACACCAAAAAACAATACGAAGTATCAACAGAAAAAAAATTAGTTCTTCAAAAAGAAACAAAATAATTAAATCATTAACTAAACTAACCAAGAAAAGAAATAAAAAGATACAAATTAATAAACTCAGAAATTAAAAATGAGATGGTACAACAAATACCACAGAAATACAAAAGATCATCAGAGACTCTTATGAACAACTATAGACTCACAAACTGGAAAACGTAGAGGAAATGGATGAATTCCTGGAAATATATACCACACTAATTTTGAAAAAGGAATAAATAGAAAACCTAATCAGACCAATAACGAGTAGCAGGATTGAGTCAGTAATATAAAGTTGCCCAAAAAAGAACAGGTCAGGACCAGATGAATTCACAGTTGAATTCTAGCAGATGTACATAGAAGAACTAATATCAATCCTCCTGAAACTGTTCCAAAAAATTCCCTAACTCATGCTACAAGACCACTATGTCCCTAATACCAAAATCAGACAATGACACAACAGAAAAAGAAAGCTATAGGTCAATACTCTGGATGAACATAGATGCAAAAATTCTCAACAAAACACTAGCAAACAGAATCAAGTGAAGCATCACAACAATGGAAAAACCAGCACCACTGGTACTCACCATTAAATTGGTACTAACTGATCAATACTTATGTGCACACATGGAAATAATATTCATCAGGGGTTGGGCAGGTGGGAGGGGTGGAGGGGATGGGAAAACTCACACCTAATGGGTGCAGGGTGCAGTGTTTGGGGGATGTTCACAATTGTAGCTCTGACTTAAGCACTGCATAGGTAATATATGTAACCAAAGTGTTTGTACCCCCATAATATTCTGAAATTTTAAAAAAAGAAGTTAGCAAAATTATCAGGGAAAAGAGACTTGTAGGTGAGCACTCGAGTACTGAGTTTGGAGTGTGACTTATTAAATGATGAATTTGGTCAAAAAAATCCAATAATATTGGATTAGCTTATTTTTTGACATGATTGAGTGATAGAACTCCTGATTTTTAGTCTAAGTTTGATTCGTTATAATTATGTACCAGTAAATTATTCTCATTCAAAAAAAAACTTGAGTACTGACACAGAACAGTGAAAACAAGAGTTGTGTTTTACATATAGAAATATAGAAATTATAATATTTGTGAGGCTTTTGCTATTATAAAGGGAGTGTAAATTGAATTGTGTCAATTTTGCTTTCACATATATTAGCATTCATTTTATTGTATTGTCTTTCCAATGACTATTCTAAGTATTTCAGAGTGGTAATCCACTGACTTCACCCACACCTTCATCATCTTTTCCTTCCTTCATTCATTCATTGAGAAAATACTAAGATCTAGTGTTCTGTTTGAACTGTGCTTGAAACTGTGCCTTGACCTTACATTTTAGTCAAAGTTTATAAGTCTCAGATACAAGATGTTCAAACATGAAATGAGAGGAAATAGAGAAGACAAATGAAAAGGTACCTGGCATCTATAAAATAAGTGATTTTAAAAAAATGAAAAATCATAATAAAAAAAAGAATCAAATACCACATCGAAAAAGTAATATACCATGATCAAGTGGGTTTTATGTTAGGGATGCAAGGATGGTTCAACATACTCAAATCAATAAATATGATACATCACATAGACAGAATGAAGGACAAAAAGCATACAATCATCTCAATAGATGCAGAAAAGCATTTGATAGAATTCATCACCCCTTCATGATAAAAACCCTTAACAAGTTAGACATAGAAGAAATATACCTCAAAATAATAAAGGCCATATGCAACACACCCGTAGCCTACATCATACTGAATAAGAAAAATTTGAAAACATTTCATCTAAGGTCTGCAACAAGACAAGGAGGTTTGCTGTCACCACTTCTATTCAACATAGTCCTGGAAGTCCTAGCTAGAGCAATCAGGCAAGAGAAGGAAATAAAGGTATCCAAGTTGGAAAAGAGGAAGTCAAATTATCCCTGTTTGCTGATGATATCATATCTAATAAAACCGAAACACTCCATCAAAAAACTCTTAAATTTGAAAAAATAAATTCAGTATAATTGCAGGATATAAAATGAACACATAGAAATCAGTAGCATTTATATGCCAATAAAGATCTAGCTGAGAATGAAATCAAGAAGGCAATCCCATTTACAATAGCTGTGAAAAAAAAATACCTAGGAATGTATTTAACCAAGAGGTAAAAGACCTCTGCAAGACAAACTACAAAACACTGATGAAAAAACTTGTAGATGACACAAAGAAATGGAAAAACATCCCATGTGCATGGATCAGAAGAATCAGTATTGTTAAAATGACCGTACTCCCCAAAAAAACCTATAGGTTCAACGTAGTTCCTATCAAAATATCAACATCATTTTTCACAGTTAGAAAAAACAATCCTAAAATTCACATGGAACCAAAAAAGAGACCCAGTAGCTAAAGCAATCCTAAGCAAAAAGAACAAGGCTGGAGGCATCACATTAATTGACCTTAAATTATACCACTATATTAACCAAAACATCATGGTACTGGTATGAAAATAGACACATAGATCAATGAAATAGAATAGAGAACCCTGAAATAAAATCAAGTAATCTTTGACAAAAATGATAGGAATATATACTGGGGAAAGGAAAACTTTTTCAATAAATGGTGCTGGGAAAATTGGATTGCCATATACAGAAGAATGATACTGGACCCCTATCTCTCTGATATACAAAAATCAACTCAAGATGGATTAAAGACTTAAATGTAAGACCTAAAACTATAAAAATACTAGAGAAAAGCTAGGGAAAACTTTTCTGGACATTGGTCTAGGCAAATAACTCATGACTAAGACCTCAAAACACTGTCAACAAAAGCAAAAGTAGACAAATGGGACAATTAAGCTAAAAAGATTCTGCACAGCAAAAAAATAATAATCATCATCATCAACAGAGTGAATAGACAACCTGCAAAATGGAAGAAAATATTTGCAAAATATGAATTTAACAAGGGTCTAGATTTCAGAATATGATAATACAAGGAACTTAATGAAAAAAAGAAAACAAAAAGCATTAAAAAGATGGCAAAGAATACGAATAGGCATTTTTCAAAAGGTGACACACAAATGGCCAACAGCCATGTGAAAAAAATGGTTACCATTACTAATCATCAGAGAAATGCAAATTAAAACTACAAAGAGATATTATCTTACTCCAGTCAGAATGGCTATTGTTAAAATGTCAAAAAATAACAGACTTTGGCAAGGATGCAGATAAGAGGGAACTCTAATTCACTGTTGGTGGAAATGTAAATTATTACAACCTCTATAGACAACATCATGGATATTTCTCAAAGAACTAAAAATAGAACTACCATTCATTTCAGCAATCCTTCTGCTTAGTATCTACCCAAAGGAAAAGAAATCATTATATTTATCACAGATTATTTACAATAGCAAAGATGTGGGATCAACCTAAATGTCTATGAACAGATAATTTGACAAAGAAGATGTGATATATATACACAATGGAATACTATTTGGCCATAAAAAGACAGGAAAGCATGTCTTCTGCAGCAACATGGATGTAACTGCAGGGCATTATCTTAAGTGAAACAAGTAGACACAGAAAGACAAATATCACATGTTCTCATTCATTAGTGGGAGCTAAATTATGTGTACATAGGGATGTGGAGTGTGGAATGATAGCCAATGGAGACTCAAGGAGGGTGAGGGGATAGGAGGGGGATGGATGATGAGAAATCACTTAATGGGTACAATGTGCATTACTCAGGCAATGAATACCCTAAAAGCCCTGACTTCACCACTATGCCATCTGTGCATGTAGCAAAGCTGCACTTGTACCCCATAAATCTATACAAAAAAAATCTCCAAGTGAAATTTTTGAGTTGTAATTCATTTCTACTATTGAAAACTCCCCCATAGTTTTGTTTCAAATACTAATCATAATTTCACCAAAATTCTACGTGGAATCGAGCAGTAAAGAAACATCGTGGGTATAGTTGTCTTTAACTGATATGATCTAAAACAGATAGAACTCAGGTGATTTGGGTA
>JAKFHU010001661.1:0-27977 GCA_023783475.1 Daubentonia madagascariensis
GAACTCTGTTATGGTGGAACCCTAGGGCAAAAACCAGGACCTGGTACTTCCATACAGAGATTTCAGCCAAACTGTACAAAACTCAACATCTAGCTGTTTTCTTCCTGAGAATTAAACTGTCTTCGATGGGAATAAACTTTTAGTAAACATTTTACAGCTACGCAAGAAAATCTAATCTTCTGCACTTAGAGCTTCCAAATGTGACCCGTGAATCTGGCTCTACAAGCGAATGTGTGTACACTAGCATAAGGAAGCTTTCCCATGCGACCACTGCTACTCATCGAAACAAGTGAGAACAAACTGGACATTTGTTTTCTATACACAGATTTGTCGAATCCTGAACACAAGTGAATTTCCAGCTATTTATCTCAAAGAATGGGAGTGTTCTGACTTTGTACATGTTCTCCTTGACAATTGACCTGCTTGCTACGAAGGAGTCCTTCTTTTCCACTTAGAAGCTTGAAAATCCTTCGAGATTATCGGCTTACAAATCAGAGCACTGGACTCTTCCCAGAACAAGCATCTCTATGAGACTACATTTACGGGTAGAAGGCTACAAAGACAAACTCTTTGAAATGTTTCCATAGAAAGAGTTCAGCCAACCAGGACACAACTGAACAGCCAGCTGCTATCTTTCAACGAATAGAAATGTTTTCACTTGGGACACTCTTATGGCCCTCAGGTAACCAATTTTAGCAAAATGCCTCTTCCCCTTTCCTTAGAAGCTTAGACATGTTACCAGTCCATCTAGAACTACACCCGAAATTCGACACACTTCCTCGGGCACACTTGATGCTGTGACTCGCGTTTCCTGATCAAATCATGTGGGAACAGACTGTACTTTCTGGGCCCTCACACAGAGTTAAGCTAACCAGTGCACATCTGAACTTGTAGCTGCTTTCTCTCTTAGAGTAGAGGTATATTCCTTTGAAATGGCTCTCTATGGTCTACTTTCCTGCTTTGTACCAAAATATCCTTCCTCTCCCGTTAGAAGCACGGAACTATCACAAAACATTGGAGTTCTTCCACAGAAACGAACTGCGCTTCTAAAATGCGCATCCTTTTGACTTATTTTAATCATGGTAGCCTGTGAGAACCAACAGAATATCAGACTTTCACAGAGAGACTGAAGCAAACCTATACACAATTGATCACCTAGTTGCTTTTTTGCAGAGATTAGAAGTGTTTTCACTGAAAACAACTTTAGCTTCTCCACCAACCCGCTTTGTACGAAATGACAGACCTTCTGCAATGAGAAGCCTGAATTCTTACCCGAGAGTCTGGATCATCATCCAGATAGTACTCTTCCACAAAGATGCTTCTCTGTTTGGCACTTTGGCTATTCCAATGAACTGAGGACACACTGAAAATACTGCTTCCATGCCCAGATTTGAAAAATCCTCAACACAACTGACCATGGACCTCTTCTCTCTGGGAGAATAGGAGTGCTTTCCTTTGAAATAGCTTTATATTGTCAAATTCCCCGCTCGCTATGAAAATGCCATCCCCTCCACTTGGTATCTTGCAAGTAGCAGCATACAATGGGATCCTGCAAAGGAAATGCAGTACACAACCTGGGGAAGCAGCTCTATGAGAAATCCTTTACTTACGGAAGCCAAGGGGAAAAAAAAATCCTGTACATTATATTTCCATACGTAGATTTAAGCAGAGCTGTACCACTCTGAGCGTCTAGATGTTTTCTTTCCGTGAATTAAATTGTTTTACCATGAGACAACTTTACACTCTCCATTTTCCCACTTTCTGCGAAATTTCACTACTTCTCCACTTAGAGGCCTAGGAGAGTGACCTGTGCATCTGCTTCTACAAATGAAACACCGTACTTTTCCAGCTGGATGATTTTCTCTGTGACTATTACTACTGAAGCAAGTGAGAATAAACTGTCATTTTGGCTGTCATACACAGATTTATGCAATCCTAGCACAGATGAAATTCTAGCTGTTTTCTCTTTGAGAATGGAAGCGTCCGGGCTTTGGACATGTTTACTTTGCTGATTGACCCACTTGCTACGAACACGGCCTTTTTCTCCACTGGGATTCTTTGAGGAATTACCAGAGAATCCGGCTCTAATCATGAAGGCATTGCACAACCTTGAAGATTTATCTCTGTGAGAAAACACTGCCTAGTAGAGGGCTATGAAGGCAAACTGTATATAAGGCTTCCATACACAGAGTAAACCTCACCCGTACACAACTGAGCATGTAGCTGCTATCTTTCATACAGTGGAAGTCTGTTCACTTGAGACACTGTTATGTCCTCGAACCAACTCATTTGTTGAAAGGGCCCTTCCTCCATACTTAGAAGCTGAGACATATTACCCGTGAATCTGGGTCTTCATCTGACACGCAGCACACTTCCTATGAGATGCCTGAAAATGGGAATAGTGTTTCAAATCACAGCATGTGTGAAGAGACTGTCCATGCTGCTTCCATACACAGAGTTAGGATAACTTGTATCAAAATGAACAGCTAGCTGCTTTCCGTGGTAGAATACAAGGATGTTCATTTGAAATGGCTTTAGAATGTCCATTTACCCCATTGCTATGAAAATGGCATTCTTCTGCTCTTAAATGCTTGGAACGATGACCAGAGACTCCAGGTCTTCCACAGAAATGAAGTACACTTCCTACCAACACATCTCCATGAGAATTCCTTTCCTTAAGGAAGCACGTGAAAACAAAGAGAAAGAATATTTCCCTACAGAGAGTTAAGCAAACCTACATACAATGAATCATCTACCTGTTTTCTTTCAGAGGTGAGATGTGTTTCCGCTAGCAACAGCTTTATTTCTCCACTGACCCGTTTGGTACGAAATTGCATACTTTCTCCACGAAATGCTTTGCGAAAGGACCAGAGAAGCTGCGTCTACAAAGAAAAGCAGCACACTTCCTCAGAGATTATTCTCTGGTTGACACGTTTGCTACTGGAAGAGCGTGAGAGCAACTGACAGTACGGTTTCCATACACGTATCTAAGCAGTGCTGACGCACGTTGTCATCTACCTGCCCTTTCACCGAGAATAGATGTGATTTAACTAGCAGCAGCTTTTTCTAGGACATTTGCCCGTGTGCTATGACAATGTCATTCGTCGGCACTGTGTCTGTTGGATGTATCAGTGGAGAATATGTTTCTGCACCCGACACGCTGTACACATCCTGAAGAAGCATCTCCATGAGAATTCTGTTATTGATGGAACCCTAGGGAACCCGCCGGGACCTACTACTTCCATCCAGATATTTCAGCAAAACTGTACCAAACTGAACAGCTAGCGGCATTCTTCCTGGGAAGTAAACTGTTTTACCTGGGAACTTCTTTATGTTCTTCTTTTTCCCGCTTCGTACGAAATTGAACTTCTTCTCCAATTAGAGCTCAGAAGTGTGACCCGTGCATATGGCTTTACAAGCGTATGTGTGCACACTTCCATAGGGAAGCTTTTCCATGTGACCTCTGCTACTCTTGAAGGAAGTGAGAACAAACTGGACATTGGTTTTCCATACACAGATTTGTGCAATCCTGAACACAATTTGAACTTCCAGCTGCTTTTCCCAGAGAATGGTAGTGTTCTGAGTTTGTGTATGTTTCCCATGCCAATTGACCCACTTGCTACCAATATGTCCTTCGTTACCACCTAGAAGCTTTAAAATCCTACCAGATTATCGTGCTACAAATCAGAAGACCGGACTGGTCCTAGATGAAGCAAATCTCTGAGACTACATTTACTTGTAGAAGGTTACGAAGACAAACTCTTTGTAATGTTTCCGTACGCAGAGTTAAGCCAACCAGGACACAACTGAACATACAGCTGCTATCTGTCATTGAGTAGAAGTGTTTTCACTTGGCACAACCTTATGAGCCCCAGGTAACCGATTTTCACAACATTCCCCTTCCTTTGCTCTTAGAAGGTAGACATGTTACCAGTCAACCTGCTTCGAACCTGAAATTCAACACACTTCCTCACGGACGCTTGATTCTGTGACTCGCGTTTCCTGACCTAATCATGTGGGAACAGACTGTACATTCTGTGCCGTCAGACATACTTAAGCTCCCCAGTGCACATCTGAACTTGTAGCTGCTTTCTCTTAGACTAGAAGGATATTGCTGTGAAAATGCTGTACATGTTCTACTTTCCTACAATCTACTAAAATACCTTCCTTTCCCATTAGAAGCTCAGAACTATCCCAAGAGAATTCAGATCTTCCACAGAAACGAAGTGCTCTTCTAAAGTAAGCATCTCTTTGTGACTTCTTGTTCTTATGGAGGCCTGTGAAAACCATCAGAACATCATACTTTCCCAGAGAGCCTGAAGCAAACCCTTATACAACTGATAACCTAGTTGCTTGTTTTCAGAGATTAGAAGTGCTTTCACCGACAACAACTTTATATTCTCCGCTAACCCGCTTTGTACGCAACTACAGACCTTCTGCAACGAGAAGACTGAAATATTACCAGAGATCCTGGCTCTACATCCTTCTAGTACACTTCCACCAAGATGCTTGTCTGTTTGGCACTTTGGCTATTCAAATGAACTGAGGACACACTGAAAACACTGCTTCTGACCACAGATTTAAAAAATCCTCAACACAACTCATCATGGACCTATTCTCTCTGGGAGAATAGGATTGTTTTCCTTTGAAATAGCTTTCTGTTGCCAAATTCCCCGCTTGCTATGGAAATGGCATCCTCTTCACTTGGTATCTTGCACGTAGCACCAGAAAAGGGGTCCTGCAAAGAAATGCAGGACACATTCTAAAGAAGCATCTCTATGCGAATTCCTTTGCTTATGGTAGCCAAGGGAAAAAAAAATCTTGTAGATAATATTTCCAGACAGAGGTTTAAGCAACGCTGTTCCATTCTTAACTTCTAGATAGTTTCTTTCTGGGAATTTAATTGTTTCACATTGAAACAACTTTACACTCTCCATTATCCCACTTTCTGCGACATTTCACTACTTCTCCACTTAGAAGCCTAGAAAGTTGCCAGTTCGTCTGCGTCTACCAAAGAAACACTGTACATGTCCATTTGGATGCTTTTCTTTGTGAATTTACGACTAAAGCAAGTGAGAAGAAACTGTAGTTTTGGCTGCCATACACAGATTTAAGCAATCCTGAGCACAGATGATATTCTGGCTGCTTTATCTCAGAGAATGGAAGTGTTTAGACTTAGTACAAGTTTACGTTGACAACGGACCCGCTTGCTATGAACTTGACCTATTCTCCACTGAGATGCTTTGAGGTATTACCAGAGAATCCTGTTCTAAACATGAAGGAAGTGCACAACCTGGAAGAATCATCTCGGTGAGAAAACATTTTCTTGTAGAGGGCTATGAAGACTAAGTGGATATAAGGCTTCCATACACAGGGTTAAGCCAACCTGTACACAACTGAGCATCTATCTGGGATCTTTCATACAGTGGACGTGTGTTCACTTGAGACACTGTTCCATCTTCCAAGCCACCGATTTTTTAAAAAATTGCCTCCATCTGCACTTAGAAGCTGAGACATGTCACCAGTGAATCTGGGTCTCCGTCTGAAAGGCAGCACCCTTCCTACCAGATGCCTGAAAATGGGACTTGTTTTTCCAATCACAGCATGTGTGAAGAGACTGTCAATTCTGCTTCCATACGCAGAGTTAGGAGAACTGGTGTAAAACTGAAGAGCTAGCTGCTTTTATTTATAGAATAGAAGGGTTTTCATTTGAAATGGCATTGTTGTCCATCTACCTGCTCACTATGAAAATGTCATTCTTCTGCTCTTAGTAGCTTGGAAATAGGACCAGAGAATCCAGTTCTTCCACAGAAATGAAGTACACTTCCTACCATAATCATCTCCTTGAGAATTCTTTTACATATGGAAGCATGTGAAAACAATGAGAAAGAATATTTCCCTACAGAGACTTAAGCAAACCTACATACAACGGATCATCTACCTGCTTTCTTTCAGGGATGAGCTGTGCTTCCTCTGGAAATGCTTCATTTTCTCCACTAACCCATTTGGTACGAAATGACACACTCTCTGCCTTAAATGCTTGGAGAAAAGGACCATAGAGGTTGTGTCTACAGACAAAAGCAGCTCACTTTCTCAGAGATTCTACTCTACTTGACATGTTTGCTACTCGAAGCGTGTGAGAGCAGACGGACAATACTGCTTCCATACACATATCTAAACTGTCCGGAACACAAGCGGTCATCGACCTGCCCCTTCGCCAGAACAGATGTGTTTTTACTTGAAAGAGCTCTATATAGGCAATATGCCTGCGTGCCACGACAACGTCATTTCTCTGTAAAGAGTCTGTTAGAAATATGAACGGAGAATGTGTTTCTGCACACGACACGCTGTACACATCCTGAAGAAGCATCTCCATGAGAACTCTGTTATTGGTGGAACCCTAGGGCAAAAACCAGGACCTGGTACTTCCATACAGAGATTTCAGCCAAACTGTACAAAACTCAACATCTAGCTTGTTTTCTTCCTGAGAATTAAACTGTCTTCGATGGGAATAACTTTTTAGTCTCCATTTTCCCGCTTCGCACGAAATTGTAATCTTCTGCACTTAGAGCTTGCAAATGTGACCCGTGAATCTGGCTCTACAAGCGAATGTGTGTACACTAGCATAAGGAAGCTTTCCCATGCGACCACTGCTACTCATCGAAACAAGTGAGAACAAACTGGACATTTGTTTTCTATACACAGATTTGTCGAATCCTGAACACAAGTGAATTTCCAGCTATTTATCTCAAAGAATGGGAGTGTTCTGACTTTGTACATGTTCTCCTTGACAATTGACCTGCTTGCTACGAAGGAGTCCTTCTTTTCCACTTAGAAGCTTGAAAATCCTTCGAGATTATCGGCTTACAAATCAGAGCACTGGACTCTTCCCAGAACAAGCATCTCTATGAGACTACATTTACGGGTAGAAGGCTACAAAGACAACTCTTTGAAATGTTTCCATAGAAAGAGTTCAGCCAACCAGGACACAACTGAACAGCCAGCTGCTATCTTTCAACGAATAGAAATGTTTTCACTTGGGACACTCTTATGGCCCTCAGGTAACCAATTTTAGCAAAATGCCTCTTCCCCTTTCCTTAGAAGCTTAGACATGTTACCAGTCCATCTAGAACTACACCCGAAATTCGACACACTTCCTCGGGCACACTTGATGCTGTGACTCGCGTTTCCTGATCAAATCATGTGGGAACAGACTGTACTTTCTGGGCCCTCACACAGAGTTAAGCTAACCAGTGCACATCTGAACTTGTAGCTGCTTTCTCTCTTAGAGTAGAGGTATATTCCTTTGAAATGGCTCTCTATGGTCTACTTTCCTGCTTTGTACCAAAATATCCTTCCTCTCCCGTTAGAAGCACGGAACTATCACAAAACATTGGAGTTCTTCCACAGAAACGAACTGCGCTTCTAAAATGCGCATCCTTTTGACTTATTTTAATCATGGTAGCCTGTGAGAACCAACAGAATATCAGACTTTCACAGAGAGACTGAAGCAAACCTATACACAATTGATCACCTAGTTGCTTTTTTGCAGAGATTAGAAGTGTTTTCACTGAAAACAACTTTAGCTTCTCCACCAACCCGCTTTGTACGAAATGACAGACCTTCTGCAATGAGAAGCCTGAATTCTTACCCGAGAGTCTGGATCATCATCCAGATAGTACTCTTCCACAAAGATGCTTCTCTGTTTGGCACTTTGGCTATTCCAATGAACTGAGGACACACTGAAAATACTGCTTCCATGCCCAGATTTGAAAAATCCTCAACACAACTGACCATGGACCTCTTCTCTCTGGGAGAATAGGAGTGCTTTCCTTTGAAATAGCTTTATATTGTCAAATTCCCCGCTCGCTATGAAAATGCCATCCCCTCCACTTGGTATCTTGCAAGTAGCAGCATACAATGGGATCCTGCAAAGGAAATGCAGTACACAACCTGGGGAAGCAGCTCTATGAGAAATCCTTTACTTACGGAAGCCAAGGGAAAAAAAAATCCTGTACATTATATTTCCATACGTAGATTTAAGCAGAGCTGTACCACTCTGAGCGTCTAGATGTTTTCTTTCCGTGAATTAAATTGTTTTACCATGAGACAACTTTACACTCTCCATTTTCCCACTTTCTGCGAAATTTCACTACTTCTCCACTTAGAGGCCTAGGAGAGTGACCTGTGCATCTGCTTCTACAAATGAACACCGTACTTTTCCAGCTGGATGATTTTCTCTGTGACTATTACTACTGAAGCAAGTGAGAATAACTGTCATTTTGGCTGTCATACACAGATTTATGCAATCCTAGCACAGATGAAATTCTAGCTGTTTTCTCTTTGAGAATGGAAGCGTCCGGGCTTTGGACATGTTTACTTTGCTGATTGACCCACTTGCTACGAACACGTCCTTTTTCTCCACTGGGATTCTTTGAGGAATTACCAGAGAATCCGGCTCTAATCATGAAGGCATTGCACAACCTTGAAGATTTATCTCTGTGAGAAAACACTGCCTAGTAGAGGGCTATGAAGGCAAACTGTATATAAGGCTTCCATACACAGAGTAAACCTCACCCGTACACAACTGAGCATGTAGCTGCTATCTTTCATACAGTGGAAGTCTGTTCACTTGAGACACTGTTATGTCCTCGAACCAACTCATTTGTTGATAAGGGCCCTTCCTCCATACTTAGAAGCTGAGACATATTACCCGTGAATCTGGGTCTTCATCTGACACGCAGCACACTTCCTATGAGATGCCTGAAAATGGGAATAGTGTTTCAAATCACAGCATGTGTGAAGAGACTGTCCATGCTGCTTCCATACACAGAGTTAGGATAACTTGTATCAAAATGAACAGCTAGCTGCTTTCCGTGGTAGAATACAAGGATGTTCATTTGAAATGGCTTTAGAATGTCCATTTACCCCATTGCTATGAAATTGGCATTCTTCTGCTCTTAAATGCTTGGAACGATGACCAGAGACTCCAGGTCTTCCACAGAAATGAAGTACACTTCCTACCAACACATCTCCATGAGAATTCCTTTCCTTAAGGAAGCACGTGAAAACAAAGAGAAAGAATATTTCCCTACAGAGAGTTAAGCAAACCTACATACAATGAATCATCTACCTGTTTTCTTTCAGAGGTGAGATGTGTTTCCGCTAGCAACAGCTTTATTTTCTCCACTGACCCGTTTGGTACGAAATTGCATACTTTCTCCACGAAATGCTTTGCCGAAAGGACCAGAGAAGCTGCGTCTACAAAGAAAAGCAGCACACTTCCTCAGAGATTATTCTCTGGTTGACACGTTTGCTACTGGAAGAGCGTGAGAGCAAACTGACAGTACGGTTTCCATACACGTATCTAAGCAGTGCTGAACGCACGTTGTCATCTACCTGCCCTTTCACCGAGAATAGATGTGATTTAACTAGCAGCAGCTTTTTCTAGGCAATTTGCCCGTGTGCTATGACAATGTCATTCGTCGGCACTGTGTCTGTTGGATGTATCAGTGGAGAATATGTTTCTGCACCCGACACGCTGTACACATCCTGAAGAAGCATCTCCATGAGAATTCTGTTATTGATGGAACCCTAGGGAACCCGCCGGGACCTACTACTTCCATCCAGATATTTCAGCAAAACTGTACCAAACTGAACAGCTAGCGGCATTCTTCCTGGGAAGTAAACTGTTTTACCTGGGAACTTCTTTATGTTCTTCTTTTTCCCGCTTCGTACGAAATTGAACTTCTTCTCCAATTAGAGCTCAGAAGTGTGACCCGTGCATATGGCTTTACAAGCGTATGTGTGCACACTTCCATAGGGAAGCTTTTCCATGTGACCTCTGCTACTCTTGAAGGAAGTGAGAACAAACTGGACATTGGTTTTCCATACACAGATTTGTGCAATCCTGAACACAATTTGAACTTCCAGCTGCTTTCTCCCAGAGAATGGTAGTGTTCTGAGTTTGTGTATGTTTCCCATGCCAATTGACCCACTTGCTACCAATATGTCCTTCGTTACCACCTAGAAGCTTTAAAATCCTACCAGATTATCGTGCTACAAATCAGAAGACCGGACTGGTCCTAGATGAAGCAAATCTCTGAGACTACATTTACTTGTAGAAGGTTACGAAGACAAACTCTTTGTAATGTTTCCGTACGCAGAGTTAAGCCAACCAGGACACAACTGAACATACAGCTGCTATCTGTCATTGAGTAGAAGTGTTTTCACTTGGCACAATCTTATGAGCCCCAGGTAACCGATTTTCACAACATTCCCCTTCCTTTGCTCTTAGAAGGTAGACATGTTACCAGTCAACCTGCTTCGAACCTGAAATTCAACACACTTCCTCACGGACGCTTGATTCTGTGACTCGCGTTTCCTGACCTAATCATGTGGGAACAGACTGTACATTCTGTGCCGTCAGACATACTTAAGCTCCCCAGTGCACATCTGAACTTGTAGCTGCTTTCTCTTAGACTAGAAGGATATTCCTGTGAAAATGCTGTACATGTTCTACTTTCCTACAATCTACTAAAATACCTTCCTTTCCCATTAGAAGCTCAGAACTATCCCAAGAGAATTCAGATCTTCCACAGAAACGAAGTGCTCTTCTAAAGTAAGCATCTCTTTGTGACTTCTTGTTCTTATGGAGGCCTGTGAAAACCATCGAACATCATACTTTCCCAGAGAGCCTGAAGCAAACCCTTATACAACTGATAACCTAGTTGCTTGTTTTCAGAGATTAGAAGTGCTTTCACCGACAACAACTTTATATTCTCCGCTAACCCGCTTTGTACGCAACTACAGACCTTCTGCAACGAGAAGACTGAAATATTACCAAGATCCTGGCTCTACATCCTTCTAGTACACTTCCACCAAGATGCTTGTCTGTTTGGCACTTTGGCTATTCAAATGAACTGAGGACACACTGAAAACTGCTTCTGACCACAGATTTAAAAATCCTCAACACAACTCATCATGGACCTATTCTCTCTGGGAGAATAGGATTGTTTTCCTTTGAAATAGCTTTCTGTTGCCAAATTCCCCGCTTGCTATGGAAATGGCATCCTCTTCACTTGGTATCTTGCACGTAGCACCAGAAAAAGGGGTCCTGCAAAGAAATGCAGGACACATTCTAAAGAAGCATCTCTATGCGAATTCCTTTGCTTATGGTAGCCAAGGGAAAAAAAAATCTTGTAGATAATATTTCCAGACAGAGTTTAAGCAACGCTGTTCCATTCTTAACTTCTAGATAGTTTCTTTCTGGGAATTTAATTGTTTCACATTGAAACAACTTTACACTCTCCATTATCCCACTTTCTGCGACATTTCACTACTTCTCCACTTAGAAGCCTAGAAAAGTTGCCAGTTCGTCTGCGTCTACCAAAGAAACACTGTACATGTCCATTTGGATGCTTTTCTTTGTGAATTTTACGACTAAAGCAAGTGAGAAGAAACTGTAGTTTTGGCTGCCATACACAGATTTAAGCAATCCTGAGCACAGATGATATTCTGGCTGCTTTATCTCAGAGAATGGAAGTGTTTAGACTTAGTACAAGTTTACGTTGACAACGGACCCGCTTGCTATGAACTTGACCTATTCTCCACTGAGATGCTTTGAGGTATTACCAGAGAATCCTGTTCTAAACATGAAGGAAGTGCACAACCTGGAAGAATCATCTCGGTGAGAAAACATTTTCTTGTAGAGGGCTATGAAGACTAAGTGGATATAAGGCTTCCATACACAGGGTTAAGCCAACCTGTACACAACTGAGCATCTATCTGGGATCTTTCATACAGTGGACGTGTGTTCACTTGAGACACTGTTCCATCTTCCAAGCCACCGATTTTTTAAAAATTGCCTCCATCTGCACTTAGAAGCTGAGACATGTCACCAGTGAATCTGGGTCTCCGTCTGAAAGGCAGCACCCTTCCTACCAGATGCCTGAAAATGGGACTTGTTTTTCCAATCACAGCATGTGTGAAGAGACTGTCAATTCTGCTTCCATACGCAGAGTTAGGAGAACTGGTGTAAAACTGAAGAGCTAGCTGCTTTTATTTATAGAATAGAAGGGTTTTCATTTGAAATGGCATTGTTGTCCATCTACCTGCTCACTATGAAAATGTCATTCTTCTGCTCTTAGTAGCTTGGAATAGGACCAGAGAATCCAGTTCTTCCACAGAAATGAAGTACACTTCCTACCATAATCATCTCCTTGAGAATTCTTTTACATATGGAAGCATGTGAAAACAATGAGAAAGAATATTTCCCTACAGAGACTTAAGCAAACCTACATACAACGGATCATCTACCTGCTTTCTTTCAGGGATGAGCTGTGCTTCCTCTGGAAATGCTTCATTTTCTCCACTAACCCATTTGGTACGAAATGACACACTCTCTGCCTTAAATGCTTGGAGAAAAGGACCATAGAGGTTGTGTCTACAGACAAAGCAGCTCACTTTCTCAGAGATTCTACTCTACTTGACATGTTTGCTACTCGAAGCGTGTGAGAGCAGACGGACAATACTGCTTCCATACACATATCTAAACTGTCCGGAACACAAGCGGTCATCGACCTGCCCCTTCGCCAGAACAGATGTGTTTTTACTTGAAAGAGCTCTATATAGGCAATATGCCTGCGTGCCACGACAACGTCATTTCTCTGTAAAGAGTCTGTTAGAAATATGAACGGAGAATGTGTTTCTGCACACGACACGCTGTACACATCCTGAAGAAGCATCTCCATGAGAACTCTGTTATTGGTGGAACCCTGGGGCAAAAACCAGGACCTGGTACTTCCATACAGAGATTTCAGCCAAACTGTACAAAACTCAACATCTAGCTGTTTTCTTCCTGAGAATTAAACTGTCTTCGATGGGAATAACTTTTTAGTCTCCATTTTCCCGCTTCGCACGAAATTGTAATCTTCTGCACTTAGAGCTTGCAAATGTGACCCGTGAATCTGGCTCTACAAGCGAATGTGTGTACACTAGCATAAGGAAGCTTTCCCATGCGACCACTGCTACTCATCGAAACAAGTGAGAACAAACTGGACATTTGTTTTCTATACACAGATTTGTCGAATCCTGAACACAAGTGAATTTCCAGCTATTTATCTCAAAGAATGGGAGTGTTCTGACTTTGTACATGTTCTCCTTGACAATTGACCTGCTTGCTACGAAGGAGTCCTTCTTTTCCACTTAGAAGCTTGAAAATCCTTCGAGATTATCGGCTTACAAATCAGAGCACTGGACTCTTCCCAGAACAAGCATCTCTATGAGACTACATTTACGGGTAGAAGGCTACAAAGACAAACTCTTTGAAATGTTTCCATAGAAAGAGTTCAGCCAACCAGGACACAACTGAACAGCCAGCTGCTATCTTTCAACGAATAGAAATGTTTTCACTTGGGACACTCTTATGGCCCTCAGGTAACCAATTTTAGCAAAATGCCTCTTCCCCTTTCCTTAGAAGCTTAGACATGTTACCAGTCCATCTAGAACTACACCCGAAATTCGACACACTTCCTCGGGCACACTTGATGCTGTGACTCGCGTTTCCTGATCAAATCATGTGGGAACAGACTGTACTTTCTGGCCCTCACACAGAGTTAAGCTAACCAGTGCACATCTGAACTTGTAGCTGCTTTCTCTCTTAGAGTAGAGGTATATTCTTTGAAATGGCTTTCTATGGTCTACTTTCCTGCTTTGTACCAAATATCCTTCCTCTCCCGTTAGAAGCACGGAACTATCACAAACATTGGAGTTCTTCCACAGAAACGAACTGCGCTTCTAAAATGCGCATCCTTTTGACTTATTTTAATCATGGTAGCCTGTGAGAACCAACAGAATATCAGACTTTCACAGAGAGACTGAAGCAAACCTATACACAATTGATCACCTAGTTGCTTTTTTGCAGAGATTAGAAGTGTTTTCACTGAAAACAACTTTAGCTTCTCCACCAACCCGCTTTGTACGAAATGACAGACCTTCTGCAATGAGAAGCCTGAATTCTTACCCGAGAGTCTGGATCATCATCCAGATAGTACTCTTCCACAAAGATGCTTCTCTGTTTGGCACTTTGGCTATTCCAATGAACTGAGGACACACTGAAAATACTGCTTCCATGCCCAGATTTGAAAAATCCTCAACACAACTGACCATGGACCTCTTCTCTCTGGAGAATAGGAGTGCTTTCCTTTGAAATAGCTTTATATTGTCAAATTCCCCGCTCGCTATGAAAATGCCATCCCCTCCACTTGGTATCTTGCAAGTAGCAGCATACAATGGGATCCTGCAAAGGAAATGCAGTACACAACCTGGGGAAGCAGCTCTATGAGAAATCCTTTACTTACGGAAGCCAAGGGAAAAAAAAATCCTGTACATTATATTTCCATACGTAGATTTAAGCAGAGCTGTACCACTCTGAGCGTCTAGATGTTTTCTTTCCGTGAATTAAATTGTTTTACCATGAGACAACTTTACACTCTCCATTTTCCCACTTTCTGCGAAATTTCACTACTTCTCCACTTAGAGGCCTAGGAGAGTGACCTGTGCATCTGCTTCTACAAATGAACACCGTACTTTTCCAGCTGGATGATTTTCTCTGTGACTATTACTACTGAAGCAAGTGAGAATAAACTGTCATTTTGGCTGTCATACACAGATTTATGCAATCCTAGCACAGATGAAATTCTAGCTGTTTTCTCTTTGAGAATGGAAGCGTCCGGGCTTTGGACATGTTTACTTTGCTGATTGACCCACTTGCTACGAACACGGCCTTTTTCTCCACTGGGATTCTTTGAGGAATTACCAGAGAATCCGGCTCTAATCATGAAGGCATTGCACAACCTTGAAGATTTATCTCTGTGAGAAAACACTGCCTAGTAGAGGGCTATGAAGGCAAACTGTATATAAGGCTTCCATACACAGAGTAAACCTCACCCGTACACAACTGAGCATGTAGCTGCTATCTTTCATACAGGGAAGTCTGTTCACTTGAGACACTGTTATGTCCTCGAACCAACTCATTTGTTGAAAGGGCCCTTCCTCCATACTTAGAAGCTGAGACATATTACCCGTGAATCTGGGTCTTCATCTGACACGCAGCACACTTCCTATGAGATGCCTGAAAATGGGAATAGTGTTTCAAATCACAGCATGTGTGAAGAGACTGTCCATGCTGCTTCCATACACAGAGTTAGGATAACTTGTATCAAAATGAACAGCTAGCTGCTTTCCGTGGTAGAATACAAGGATGTTCATTTGAAATGGCTTTAGAATGTCCATTTACCCCATTGCTATGAAAATGGCATTCTTCTGCTCTTAAATGCTTGGAACGATGACCAGAGACTCCAGGTCTTCCACAGAAATGAAGTACACTTCCTACCAACACATCTCCATGAGAATTCCTTTCCTTAAGGAAGCACGTGAAAACAAGAGAAAGAATATTTCCCTACAGAGAGTTAAGCAACCTACATACAATGAATCATCTACCTGTTTTCTTTCAGAGGTGAGATGTGTTTCCGCTAGCAACAGCTTTATTTTCTCCACTGACCCGTTTGGTACGAAATTGCATACTTTCTCCACGAAATGCTTTGCCGAAAGGACCAGAGAAGCTGCGTCTACAAAGAAAAGCAGCACACTTCCTCAGAGATTATTCTCTGGTTGACACGTTTGCTACTGGAAGAGCGTGAGAGCAAACTGACAGTACGGTTTCCATACACGTATCTAAGCAGTGCTGAACGCACGTTGTCATCTACCTGCCCTTTCACCGAGAATAGATGTGATTTAACTAGCAGCAGCTTTTTCTAGGCAATTTGCCCGTGTGCTATGACAATGTCATTCGTCGGCACTGTGTCTGTTGGATGTATCAGTGGAGAATATGTTTCTGCACCCGACACGCTGTACACATCCTGAAGAAGCATCTCCATGAGAATTCTGTTATTGATGGAACCCTAGGGAACCCGCCGGGACCTACTACTTCCATCCAGATATTTCAGCAAAACTGTACCAAACTGAACAGCTAGCGGCATTCTTCCTGGGAAGTAAACTGTTTTACCTGGGAACTTCTTTATGTTCTTCTTTTTCCCGCTTCGTACGAAATTGAACTTCTTCTCCAATTAGAGCTCAGAAGTGTGACCCGTGCATATGGCTTTACAAGCGTATGTGTGCACACTTCCATAGGGAAGCTTTTCCATGTGACCTCTGCTACTCTTGAAGGAAGTGAGAACAAACTGGACATTGGTTTTCCATACACAGATTTGTGCAATCCTGAACACAATTTGAACTTCCAGCTGCTTTCTCCCAGAGAATGGTAGTGTTCTGAGTTTGTGTATGTTTCCCATGCCAATTGACCCACTTGCTACCAATATGTCCTTCTTTTCCACCTAGAAGCTTTAAAATCCTACCAGATTATCGTGCTACAAATCAGAAGACCGGACTGGTCCTAGATGAAGCAAATCTCTGAGACTACATTTACTTGTAGAAGGTTACGAAGACAAACTCTTTGTAATGTTTCCGTACGCAGAGTTAAGCCAACCAGGACACAACTGAACATACAGCTGCTATCTGTCATTGAGTAGAAGTGTTTTCACTTGGCACAACCTTATGAGCCCCAGGTAACCGATTTTCACAACATTCCCCTTCCTTTGCTCTTAGAAGGTAGACATGTTACCAGTCAACCTGCTTCGAACCTGAAATTCAACACACTTCCTCACGGACGCTTGATTCTGTGACTCGCGTTTCCTGACCTATCATGTGGGAACAGACTGTACTTCTGTGCCGTCAACATACTTAGCTCCCCAGTGCACATCTGAACTTGTAGCTGCTTTCTCTTAGACTAGAAGATATTCCTGTGAAAATGCTGTACATGTTCTACTTTCCTACAATCTACTAAAATACCTTCCTTTCCATTAGAAGCTCAGAACTATCCCAGAGAATTCAGATCTTCCACGGAAACAAGTGCTCTCAAAGAAGCATCTCTTTGTGACTTCTTGTTCTTATGGAGGCCTGAAACCATCTGAACATCATACTTTCCCAGAGAGCCTAAGCAACCCTTATACAACTGATAACCTAGTTGCTTGTTTCAGAGATAGAGCTTTCACCGACAACAACTTTATCTTCTCCGCTAACCCGCTTTGTACGCAACTACAGACCTTCTGCAACGAGAAGACTGAAATTTTACCAGAAGATCCTGCTCTACATCCTTCTAGTACACTTCCACCAATCTTGTCTGTTTGGCACTTTTGCTATTCAATGAACTGAGGACACACTGAAAACTGCTTCTGACCACAGATTTAAAAAATCCTCAACACACCTCATGGACCTATTCCTCTGGAGAATAGGATTGTTTCCTTTGAAATAGCTTTCTGTTGCCAATTCCCCGCTTGCTATGGAAATGGCATCCTCTTCACTTGGTATCTTGCACGTAGCACCAGAAAAAGGGGTCTGCAAAGAAATGCAGGACACATTCTAAAGAAGCATCTCTATGCGAATTCCTTTGCTTATGGTAGCCAGGGAAAAAAAAATCTTGTAGATAATATTTCCAACAGAGATTTAAGCAACGCTGTTCCATTCTTAACTTCTAGATAGTTTCTTCTGGATTTAATTGTTTCACATTGAAACAACTTTACACTCTCCATTATCCCACTTTCTGCGACATTTCACTACTTCTCCACTTAGAAGCCTAGAAAAGTCGCCAGTTCGTCTGCGTCTACCAAAGAAACACTGTACATGTCCATTTGGATGCTTTTCTTTGTGAATTTTACGACTAAAGCAAGTGAGAAGAAACTGTAGTTTTGGCTGCCATACACAGATTTAAGCAATCCTGAGCACAGATGATATTCTGGCTGCTTTATCTCAGAGAATGGAAGTGTTTAGACTTAGTACAAGTTTACGTTGACAACGGACCCCTTGCTATGAACTTGACCTATTCTCCACTGAGATGCTTTGAGGTATTACCAGAGAATCCTGTTCTAAACATGAAGGAAGTGCACAACCTGGAAGAATCATCTCGGTGAGAAAACATTTTCTTGTAGAGGGCTATGAAGACTAAGTGGATATAAGGCTTCCATACACAGGGTTAAGCCAACCTGTACACAACTGAGCATCTATCTGGGATCTTCATACAGTGGACGTGTGTTCACTTGAGACACTGTTCCATCTTCCAAGCCACCGATTTTTTAAAAATTGCCTCCATCTGCACTTAGAAGCTGAGACATGTCACCAGTGAATCTGGGTCTCCGTCTGAAAGGCAGCACCCTTCCTACCAGATGCCTGAAAATGGGACTTGTTTTTCCAATCACAGCATGTGTGAAGAGACTGTCAATTCTGCTTCCATACGCAGAGTTAGGAGAACTGGTGTAAAACTGAAGAGCTAGCTGCTTTTATTTATAGAATAGAAGGGTTTTCATTTGAAATGGCATTGTTGTCCATCTACCTGCTCACTATGAAAATGTCATTCTTCTGCTCTTAGTAGCTTGGAAATAGGACCAGAGAATCCAGTTCTTCCACAGAAATGAAGTACACTTCCTACCATAATCATCTCCTTGAGAATTCTTTTACATATGGAAGCATGTGAAAACAATGAGAAGATTATTTTTCCCCTACAGAGACTTAAGCAAACCTACATACAACGGATCATCTACCTGCTTTCTTTCAGGGATGAGCTGTGCTTCCTCTGGAAATGCTTCATTTTCTCCACTAACCCATTTGGTACGAAATGACACACTCTCTGCCTTAAATGCTTGGAGAAAAGGACCATAGAGGTTGTGTCTACAGACAAAAGCAGCTCACTTTCTCAGAGATTCTACTCTACTTGACATGTTTGCTACTCGAAGCGTGTGAGAGCAGACGACAATACTGCTTCCATACACATATCTAAACTGTCCGGAACACAAGCGGTCATCGACCTGCCCCTTCGCCAGAACAGATGTGTTTTTACTTGAAAGAGCTCTATATAGGCAATATGCCTGCGTGCCACGACAACGTCATTTCTCTGTAAAGAGTCTGTTAGAAATATGAACGGAGAATGTGTTTCTGCACACGACACGCTGTACACATCCTGAAGAAGCATCTCCATGAGAACTCTGTTATTGGTGGAACCCTGGGCAAAAACCAGGACCTGGTACTTCCATACAGAGATTTCAGCCAAACTGTACAAAACTCAACATCTAGCTGTTTTCTTCCTGAGAATTAAACTGTCTTCGATGGGAATAACTTTTTAGTCTCCATTTTCCCGCTTCGCACGAAATTGTAATCTTCTGCACTTAGAGCTTGCAAATGTGACCCGTGAATCTGGCTCTACAAGCGAATGTGTGTACACTAGCATAAGGAAGCTTTCCCATGCGACCACTGCTACTCATCGAAACAAGTGAGAACAAACTGGACATTTGTTTTCTATACACAGATTTGTCGAATCCTGAACACAAGTGAATTTCCAGCTATTTATCTCAAAGAATGGGAGTGTTCTGACTTTGTACATGTTCTCCTTGACAATTGACCTGCTTGCTACGAAGGAGTCCTTCTTTTCCACTTAGAAGCTTGAAAATCCTTCGAGATTATCGGCTTACAAATCAGAGCACTGGACTCTTCCCAGAACAAGCATCTCTATGAGACTACATTTACGGGTAGAAGGCTACAAAGACAAACTCTTTGAAATGTTTCCATAGAAAGATTCAGCCAACCAGGACACAACTGAACAGCCAGCTGCTATCTTTCAACGAATAGAAATGTTTTCACTTGGGACACTCTTATGGCCCTCAGGTAACCAATTTTAGCAAAATGCCTCTTCCCCTTTCCTTAGAAGCTTAGACATGTTACCAGTCCATCTAGAACTACACCCGAAATTCGACACACTTCCTCGGGCACACTTGATGCTGTGACTCGCGTTTCCTGATCAAATCATGTGGAACAGACTGTACTTTCTGGGCCCTCACACAGAGTTAAGCTAACCAGTGCACATCTGAACTTGTAGCTGCTTTCTCTCTTAGAGTAGAGGTATATTCCTTTGAAATGGCTCTCTATGGTCTACTTTCCTGCTTTGTACCAAAATATCCTTCCTCTCCCGTTAGAAGCACGGAACTATCACAAAACATTGGAGTTCTTCCACAGAAACGAACTGCGCTTCTAAAATGCGCATCCTTTTGACTTATTTTAATCATGGTAGCCTGTGAGAACCAACAGAATATCAGACTTTCACAGAGAGACTGAAGCAAACCTATACACAATTGATCACCTAGTTGCTTTTTTGCAGAGATTAGAAGTGTTTTCACTGAAAACAACTTTAGCTTCTCCACCAACCGCTTTGTACGAAATGACAGACCTTCTGCAATGAGAAGCCTGAATTCTTACCCGAGAGTCTGGATCATCATCCAGATAGTACTCTTCCACAAAGATGCTTCTCTGTTTGGCACTTTGGCTATTCCAATGAACTGAGGACACACTGAAAATACTGCTTCCATGCCCAGATTTGAAAAATCCTCAACACAACTGACCATGGACCTCTTCTCTCTGGAGAATAGGAGTGCTTTCCTTTGAAATAGCTTTATATTGTCAAATTCCCCGCTCGCTATGAAAATGCCATCCCCTCCACTTGGTATCTTGCAAGTAGCAGCATACAATGGGATCCTGCAAAGGAAATGCAGTACACAACCTGGGGAAGCAGCTCTATGAGAAATCCTTTACTTACGGAAGCCAAGGGAAAAAAAAAATCCTGTACATTATATTTCCATACGTAGATTTAAGCAGAGCTGTACCACTCTGAGCGTCTAGATGTTTTCTTTCCGTGAATTAAATTGTTTTACCATGAGACAACTTTACACTCTCCATTTTCCCACTTTCTGCGAAATTTCACTACTTCTCCACTTAGAGGCCTAGGAGAGTGACCTGTGCATCTGCTTCTACAAATGAAACACCGTACTTTTCCAGCTGGATGATTTTCTCTGTGACTATTACTACTGAAGCAAGTGAGAATAAACTGTCATTTTGGCTGTCATACACAGATTTATGCAATCCTAGCACAGATGAAATTCTAGCTGTTTTCTCTTTGAGAATGGAAGCGTCCGGGCTTTGGACATGTTTACTTTGCTGATTGACCCACTTGCTACGAACACGTCCTTTTTCTCCACTGGATTCTTTGAGGAATTACCAGAGAATCCGGCTCTAATCATGAAGGCATTGCACAACCTTGAAGATTTATCTCTGTGAGAAAACACTGCCTATAGAGGGCTATGAAGGCAAACTGTATATAAGGCTTCCATACACAGAGTAAACCTCACCCGTACACAACTGAGCATGTAGCTGCTATCTTTCATACAGTGGAAGTCTGTTCACTTGAGACACTGTTATGTCCTCGAACCAACTCATTTGTTGAAAGGGCCCTTCCTCCATACTTAGAAGCTGAGACATATTACCCGTGAATCTGGGTCTTCATCTGACACGCAGCACACTTCCTATGAGATGCCTGAAAATGGGAATAGTGTTTCAAATCACAGCATGTGTGAAGAGACTGTCCATGCTGCTTCCATACACAGAGTTAGGATAACTTGTATCAAAATGAACAGCTAGCTGCTTTCCGTGGTAGAATACAAGGATGTTCATTTGAAATGGCTTTAGAATGTCCATTTACCCCATTGCTATGAAATTGGCATTCTTCTGCTCTTAAATGCTTGGAACGATGACCAGAGACTCCAGGTCTTCCACAGAAATGAAGTACACTTCCTACCATACACATCTCCATGAGAATTCCTTTCCTTAAGGAAGCACGTGAAACAAAGAGAAAGAATATTTCCCTACAGAGAGTTAAGCAAACCTACATACAATGAATCATCTACCTGTTTTCTTTCAGAGGTGAGATGTGTTTCCGCTAGCAACAGCTTTATTTTCTCCACTGACCCGTTTGGTACGAAATTGCATACTTTCTCCACGAAATGCTTTGCAGAAAGGACCAGAGAAGCTGCGTCTACAAAGAAAAGCAGCACACTTCCTCAGAGATTATTCTCTGGTTGACACGTTTGCTACTGGAAGAGCGTGAGAGCAAACTGACAGTACGGTTTCCATACACGTATCTAAGCAGTGCTGAACGCACGTTGTCATCTACCTGCCCTTTCACCGAGAATAGATGTGATTTAACTAGCAGCAGCTTTTTCTAGGCAATTTGCCCGTGTGCTATGACAATGTCATTCGTCGGCACTGTGTCTGTTGGATGTATCAGTGGAGAATATGTTTCTGCACCCGACACGCTGTACACATCCTGAAGAAGCATCTCCATGAGAATTCTGTTATTGATGGAACCCTAGGGAACCCGCCGGGACCTACTACTTCCATCCAGATATTTCAGCAAAACTGTACCAAACTGAACAGCTAGCGGCATTCTTCCTGGGAAGTAAACTGTTTTACCTGGGAACTTCTTTATGTTCTTCTTTTTCCCGCTTCGTACGAAATTGAACTTCTTCTCCAATTAGAGCTCAGAAGTGTGACCCGTGCATATGGCTTTACAAGCGTATGTGTGCACACTTCCATAGGGAAGCTTTTCCATGTGACCTCTGCTACTCTTGAAGGAAGTGAGAACAAACTGGACATTGGTTTTCCATACACAGATTTGTGCAATCCTGAACACAATTTGAACTTCCAGCTGCTTTCTCCCAGAGAATGGTAGTGTTCTGAGTTTGTGTATGTTTCCCATGCCAATTGACCCACTTGCTACCAATATGTCCTTCGTTACCACCTAGAAGCTTTAAAATCCTACCAGATTATCGTGCTACAAATCAGAAGACCGGACTGTCCTAGATGAAGCAAATCTCTGAGACTACATTTACTTGTAGAAGTTACGAAGACAAACTCTTTGTAATGTTTCCGTACGCAGAGTTAAGCCAACCAGGACACAACTGAACATACAGCTGCTATCTGTCATTGAGTAGAAGTGTTTTCACTTGGCACAACCTTATGAGCCCCAGGTAACCGATTTTCACAACATTCCCCTTCCTTTGCTCTTAGAAGTTGACATGTTACCAGTCAACCTGCTTCGAACCTGAAATTCAACACACTTCCTCACGGACGCTTGATTCTGTGACTCGCGTTTCCTGACCTAATCATGTGGGAACAGACTGTACATTCTGTGCCGTCAGACATACTTAAGCTCCCCAGTGCACATCTGAACTTGTAGCTGCTTTCTCTTAGACTAGAAGGATATTGCTGTGAAAATGCTGTACATGTTCTACTTTCCTACAATCTACTAAAATACCTTCCTTTCCCATTAGAAGCTCAGAACTATCCCAAGAGAATTCAGATCTTCCACAGAAACGAAGTGCTCTTCTAAAGTAAGCATCTCTTTGTGACTTCTTGTTCTTATGGAGGCCTGTGAAAACCATCAGAACATCATACTTTCCCAGAGAGCCTGAAGCAAACCCTTATACAACTGATAACCTAGTTGCTTGTTTTCAGAGATTAGAAGTGCTTTCACCGACAACAACTTTATATTCTCCGCTAACCCGCTTTGTACGCAACTACAGACCTTCTGCAACGAGAAGACTGAAATATTACCAGAGATCCTGGCTCTACATCCTTCTAGTACACTTCCACCAAGATGCTTGTCTGTTTGGCACTTTGGCTATTCAAATGAACTGAGGACACACTGAAAAACTGCTTCTGACCACAGATTTAAAAATCCTCAACACAACTCATCATGGACCTATTCTCTCTGGGAGAATAGGATTGTTTTCCTTTGAAATAGCTTTCTGTTGCCAAATTCCCCGCTTGCTATGGAATGGCATCCTCTTCACTTGGTATCTTGCACGTAGCACCAGAAAAGGGGTCCTGCAAAGAAATGCAGGACACATTCTAAAGAAGCATCTCTATGCGAATTCCTTTGCTTATGGTAGCCAAGGGAAAAAAAAAATCTTGTAGATAATATTTCCAGACGAGATTTAAGCAACGCTGTTCCATTCTTAACTTCTAGATAGTTTCTTTCTGGGAATTTAATTGTTTCACATTGAAACAACTTTACACTCTCCATTATCCACTTTCTGCGACATTTCACTACTTCTCCACTTAGAAGCCTAGAAAAGTGCCAGTTCGTCTGCGTCTACCAAAGAAACACTGTACATGTCCATTTGGATGCTTTTCTTGTGAATTTTACGACTAAAGCAAGTGAGAAGAAACTGTAGTTTTGGCTGCCATACACAGATTTAAGCAATCCTGAGCACAGATGATATTCTGGCTGCTTTATCTCAGAGAATGGAAGTGTTTAGACTTAGTACAAGTTTACGTTGACAACGGACCCGCTTGCTATGAACTTGACCTATTCTCCACTGAGATGCTTTGAGGTATTACCAGAGAATCCTGTTCTAAACATGAAGGAAGTGCACAACCTGGAAGAATCATCTCGGTGAGAAAACATTTTCTTGTAGAGGGCTATGAAGACTAAGTGGATATAAGGCTTCCATACACAGGGTTAAGCCAACCTGTACACAACTGAGCATCTATCTGGGATCTTTCATACAGTGGACGTGTGTTCACTTGAGACACTGTTCCATCTTCCAAGCCACCGATTTTTTAAAAAATTGCCTCCATCTGCACTTAGAAGCTGAGACATGTCACCAGTGAATCTGGGTCTCCGTCTGAAAGGCAGCACCCTTCCTACCAGATGCCTGAAAATGGGACTTGTTTTTCCAATCACAGCATGTGTGAAGAGACTGTCAATTCTGCTTCCATACGCAGAGTTAGGAGAACTGGTGTAAAACTGAAGAGCTAGCTGCTTTTATTTATAGAATAGAAGGGTTTTCATTTGAAATGGCATTGTTGTCCATCTACCTGCTCACTATGAAAATGTCATTCTTCTGCTCTTAGTAGCTTGGAAATAGGACCAGAGAATCCAGTTCTTCCACAGAAATGAAGTACACTTCCTACCATAATCATCTCCTTGAGAATTCTTTTACATATGGAAGCATGTGAAAACAATGAGAAAGAATATTTCCCTACAGAGACTTAAGCAAACCTACATACAACGGATCATCTACCTGCTTTCTTTCAGGGATGAGCTGTGCTTCCTCTGGAAATGCTTCATTTTCTCCACTAACCCATTTGGTACGAAATGACACACTCTCTGCCTTAAATGCTTGGAGAAAAGGACCATAGAGGTTGTGTCTACAGACAAAAGCAGCTCACTTTCTCAGAGATTCTACTCTACTTGACATGTTTGCTACTCGAAGCGTGTGAGAGCAGACGGACAATACTGCTTCCATACACATATCTAAACTGTCCGGAACACAAGCGGTCATCGACCTGCCCCTTCGCCAGAACAGATGTGTTTTTACTTGAAAGAGCTCTATATAGGCAATATGCCTGCGTGCCACGACAACGTCATTTCTCTGTAAAGAGTCTGTTAGAAATATGAACGGAGAATGTGTTTCTGCACACGACACGCTGTACACATCCTGAAGAAGCATCTCCATGAGAACTCTGTTATTGGTGGAACCCTGGGGCAAAAACCAGGACCTGGTACTTCCATACAGAGATTTCAGCCAAACTGTACAAAACTCAACATCTAGCTGTTTTCTTCCTGAGAATTAAACTGTCTTCGATGGGAATAACTTTTTAGTCTCCACTTCCCGGTTCTCGAAATTAGACTTCTTGCCTGAATCTGGCAATGTGACCTGTGAATCTGGCTTCCAAGCACATGTGTACACTACAAAGGAAAGTTTCCCATCGACCTTGCTCTCATCGAACAATGTAGAACAAACTGACAGTTGATTTACACAGATTTTCGATCCAAACAAGGAATTTCCACTATTTACTTCAAAATGGAGCTCTGACTTGTACTGTTCTCCTTGACATTGAGACTTGCTACGAGATCTTCCCTTTCCACTAGAAGCTTGAACTCCTTCAGATTATCGCTTACCATCGAGCACTGGACTCTCCAGAACACAAACAGACTCTTGAAATTTCGTAGAAAGGTACAAAGACAACCTTGAAAGTTCCATAGAACAGAGTTCAGCCAACGTCACAAGAAACAGCTTTCACTTACACCAATAATGCTGTACATTTGGACCTCAAATCCTCCCAGGTACCAATTTTAGCAAATGCCTCTTCCCCTTTCCTTTGAAGCTAGACATGTACCATCCTCTAGAACTACACCGAATTCGACACCTTCCTGGATCACATGTGCTGACACTCGCTTTCTGATCCAAACATGTGGGAACAGACTACTGGCCCTCAACGAGTTACTAACCAGTGCACAGTGAACTTGTATGCTTCTCCTTAAGTGAGGTATTTCCTTTGACGAATCTCTATGTCTACCCTTGCATTGCACAAAATATCCTCTCTCCTTACAAGAAGGAACTATCACAAACAGGTCTTCACGAAACAATTGCTGTAAAACAGTCATCTTTCAACTTAAAATATAGCCTTGAACCAGAATATCAGCTTTCACAGAAGACTGAAGCAACTATACACAATGATCACCTAGTTGCTTTTTTGCAGAATTAGAAGTTTTCCCGAAAACAACTTGCTTCTCCACACCCGCTTTGTACGAAATGACAGACCTTCTGCAAAGAAGCCTGATTCTTACCCGAGATCTGGATATCATCCAGATAGTACTCTTCCACAAAGATGCTTCTCTGTTTGGCACTTTGCTATTCCAATGAACTGAGGACACACTGAAAATACTGCTTCCATGCCCAGATTTGAAAAATCCTCAACACAACTGACCATGGACCTCTTCTCTCTGGGAGAATAGGAGTGCTTTCCTTTGAAATAGCTTTATATTGTCAAATTCCCCGCTCGCTATGAAAATGCCATCCCCTCCACTTGGTATCTTGCAAGTAGCAGCATACAATGGGATCCTGCAAAGGAAATGCAGTACACAACCTGGGGAAGCAGCTCTATGAGAAATCCTTTACTTACGGAAGCCAAGGGAAAAAAAATCCTGTACATTATATTTCCATACGTAGATTTAAGCAGAGCTGTACCACTCTGAGCGTCTAGATGTTTTCTTTCCGTGAATTAAATTGTTTTACCATGAGACAACTTTACACTCTCCATTTTCCCACTTTCTGCGAAATTTCACTACTTCTCCACTTAGAGGCCTAGGAGAGTGACCTGTGCATCTGCTTCTACAAATGAAACACCGTACTTTTCCAGCTGGATGATTTTCTCTGTGACTATTACTACTGAAGCAAGTGAGAATAAACTGTCATTTTGGCTGTCATACACAGATTTATGCAATCCTAGCACAGATGAAATTCTAGCTGTTTTCTCTTTGAGAATGGAAGCGTCCGGGCTTTGGACATGTTTACTTTGCTGATTGACCCACTTGCTACGAACACGGCCTTTTTCTCCACTGGGATTCTTTGAGGAATTACCAGAGAATCCGGCTCTAATCATGAAGGCATTGCACAACCTTGAAGATTTATCTCTGTGAGAAAACACTGCCTAGTAGAGGGCTATGAAGGCAAACTGTATATAAGGCTTCCATACACAGAGTAAACCTCACCCGTACACAACTGAGCATGTAGCTGCTATCTTTCATACAGCGGAAGTCTGTTCACTTGAGACACTGTTATGTCCTCGAACCAACTCATTTGTTGAAAGGGCCCTTCCTCCATACTTAGAAGCTGAGACATATTACCCGTGAATCTGGGTCTTCATCTGACACGCAGCACACTTCCTATGAGATGCCTGAAAATGGGAATAGTGTTTCAAATCACAGCATGTGTGAAGAGACTGTCCATGCTGCTTCCATACACAGAGTTAGGATAACTTGTATCAAAATGAACAGCTAGCTGCTTTCCGTGGTAGAATACAAGGATGTTCATTTGAAATGGCTTTAGAATGTCCATTTACCCCATTGCTATGAAATTGGCATTCTTCTGCTCTTAAATGCTTGGAACGATGACCAGAGACTCCAGGTCTTCCACAGAAATGAAGTACACTTCCTACCACACACATCTCCATGAGAATTCCTTTCCTTAAGG
>JAKFHU010001663.1:0-13361 GCA_023783475.1 Daubentonia madagascariensis
CATCAGTTACAAAGGGACGTCCACTATTGGGGGGAAAGAATTTTTTTGGGGCCTTTCTCTGGCCTTTTGACCTAAATTTTTGTTTTTTTTCATTCTGGCCTGCTGTTGACAATTCTTTCCTCTCCTTGCAGCAAATAATCCCCGGGTTTAGTATATTGCAAATTTGTCAATTTTTTGCCCTTTTGCCAAAAAAACCCTTGTAATGAATGTTTTGTAATAAAATTTAGCAAAAATAAACCTTAATTTAGATCAAATCTCGGTAGTACACCAGGGGAAGGGGTTTATGTGTATCTGTCAATCTTAACACAACAGTCAAGAAACCCCTTTATTGGTTTTTTAAAAGGGGCAGATTTTTTCAAAAAAAAGTTACAATACGGTCGAAAGGAATTTAGAAAGGGGATCAAAACAGACCCAAAGGAAAAACTAATTTTTCCCCGAAGCATTACCCGAGAAGGTCCATGGAGGTGGGGGACTTTGGGTGGCCCTTGAAAGATGAGTAGAGGTTGCCCCCTCTGAGAAGGTAAGCTAGGGGGAATATGGCGGGGGGGGGATCCCCAGTTGAAGGAAAACATAGGCAAAAAGGGACAGTGACATGACTTTTCCCGTTGTAATCCCAGATGGGAGGGTTGACCAGTGAAGCTGGGAATTGCGGGTTTAGGAGGGAGTCTCAGTCCCCGCCAACAATGGGAAAAAAAAACTTTTAAGGGTGTCTATGAACTTTAAGGTGAAAAATAATAATTAAATTATTCCTTAGAAAATATAAAATATCCCAAACTTTAAAAGGAATTTTATATGTATATCTTAGTTGGAAATTTTCACCCATAACCTATGCTGATGAAGAAACCGAATTTTAGAAAGGCTGGGGTTTTCGATAATACACAGCAAATATTCAGCTAAAATTTTAAATAAAAGTTCTTTCCATCGGAAAGGGTTTCCCGAAACTCCCTTTGAGTATCTTGAAACTAAAATTAAGGGGAAAAAAAATATTTCATAGTTTCATCGATGCCAATGTACATAGCACAATCAATGGGTAAATCAATCATTGAGAAGGGGTTTTTCATTTTTTTTTTCTTCCTAGCTTAATTTTCCCAAAAATCTGCTCTTTTTAAATTTAAAAAAAAAAAATTTTGGGCCAAATTTTGAATGCATCTAAGATGTAAATGTGATTATCTCTCTAAATTTCAAAATTTTTCTTTATTTTACATTTTAAAGTATTTATTGCTTATTGATATAAGTAATATAACTCCTTTTATAAAATTTGGGGGGAAAAAAACTCACTTTTAAACCAATCCCTGTTAATATTTTTTGATGCATTTTGTTTTATGCATACATGTGTGTATGGTATATCTCATGAGCTACCAATCTTTTTCTCAGATTGCTCATTAACGAGTGGAAGAAAAGACAAGGGAGACCACCTGAGTTATGTTTAAAAATGTGTGCTAAATAAGCCACAAATAGGATTTCTAGGATTTCTCAAATCTCACTATTTTGGGGCAAAGAGAGACAGCAAGGAGACCTTTGACCCAGTACAGCTGAAGATAAACTGAACCCTTGAGAGCAAATCTAAGTTGTGGGTTTTTCTCAAAACCCCGGAATACCCCAATTTAAAAATATCAAAGTGAATGGTAAGGAGGTCACTTTTGGGCAGATCTAATAGGGGAAAATCCAGTTTTGTGGGCCCAGTAAGGTAAAAATCACTTCGTTAATCTAAACCCCCCAAAAGTTTATACCACTTGCTGGGGCTCTTGATCTAAAACTGAAAGTTATATCTAGCAAACCCAAAACATAGGCCAGACGGGGCTAAGATACAGGTTTGAACAAGAAAATTTGGGGCCACAAAGGTGATTGTCAGTATGAAAATGGTGTTCACTAGGGAAATCGGAAAGCCCCCCCCCAAAAAACATTCTCAGATCAGCAAAAAGAAGGAAAAGATAAATTTTTCCCTATCCCCCCAAATGGATGAAATTGAGAAGAGGACCACCCAGGGGCACTATTCAGAAAGGCACATGATCACCACTTTAAATAAAACCCAAATTTAAACCATGAACCCTCTACCACCCCAATTAGAATATACCAACCCCCCACCACACCCACATGGAATGACTGCTATATACGCCCCAAAAATCTGTGGTTGTCTTTCCACCTAGCGTCACCTAAAATTCTGCCAAAATTTAAAAAAGCTTCCGCCTCGGATCTGGCTCCCTCATAATAGTAAAGGGGCCAAACCCTACACTTCCCCGCAAAATTCTCTGGCACCAGTGGTTGTAAAAAAAACTATTCTCACCAGACTTGCTGTGTTAGAAACATTCTCATCTTTTGTAGATGCAGCTCTGGAAAACCTGCAAGCTCTTACATTCATCTTCATGTGAATATTTTCAACACTTAAGAATAAGAAGAAATGTGTTGACACTTATATGCCAAGCATTTGTGTGAGGTGCTAGGAGGAACTAACAATAAAGATAGGACCATTTTTGCTCTTGACAAAGCCTGCAGGTCTGTTAAAGACAAACATGGAGTTAAAACAAGAGCCAAGTATATACGTCATAGGAACTATATAAATAAATACTGCATTGTGAAGAGGCCACTCTGATGTACTTAAGAAGAGAATGAGGCCCTGTGAGCTATAGGCAGGGTCTGTCAAATGGGAAATGTATGATCCTGAAGCAGAACCTAAGTCCAAGTCCTAGGCAGCATACTTTCAGTGATGACCTTGGAAAACCTCTTTGAGACTTCAAACGAGATGGCTTTGCCCCCTTCCTGCCATAAACACTCTGTAATTCTTCATGATCATCTTGAGATTTACAATGAAGGAAGAATAACTTTATATAAGTAGAAGGAACAAAGGGCATTCAAGACTGGAACAGTGTAAATCAAAGAAAATGGGTAATTGTTGTATGTGGCAAGAGAGACCTGAGGAGGTGATAGCAATGCCCTTATGAATTGGAGAGTGAAAAAAAGAAACTTAATCAAAACCAGGACTTCCATTTTCCTTTTCTCCACTCAAGGGCCTCTTCGTTATACACTCAGAGATCCAGATATCAGAGCCCTTACCCTGCCACCCCTAGACAGGCGCCAGAATGGCAAAATGTAGAATTCAGAAGGGCTCTGGGCTTGAGACTTAGCTTGGCCTTAGAATCATTTCTTGCCTTAACAGGAACTCACTGTCAAACTAGTTTAAGTAAAGAAGATTTATTGAACTAACACAAAGGTTCTTATGAGATCAGTTGTAGAATACACGGCCAGGCTCATGTGGATGGAGGAGGAACCAGGCAATACTCAAGCCTCTACTCTCTGAACCACCATGGTTCTTATTGTGCGTGTCCATCTGCTCATTTGCCTTTCCGTGTACCAGTTGGTCCTTCTTGCCTAGAAACACAGGCCACAGAATGGGACTGCTGTCCCTAAATCTTCATGGTGCCAGTGTCTAACATAGTGGTTTTGTGACTCATTTCAACTTCTTTAAGAGAGAACAACTGATGACGACCAGCCAGCTGATGGAACTATAAGGTCTCTAAAATTCATCGATTATCAGAGGGCCAGTAGAACTTGTGCCACCAGTCTGCCCTTTCAGGGCTGTAAAACTGAAGGAGTAAGCTAGATTAATAGGTAGAATTATTTATGGCAAGCAAATCAACTAAGGTCTTTGCTACATTTAGATATCCTTAGGTTTAAAACAAAAGGTGAGCTAACCAAAGACCTAAATACATTACATGACATAGTTGTTAGAAGGAAGAAACATGCTCCATGTTTCAATTGCAACGATATTTTTAGAATAAAAAATCTATTTTGAGAGTTGGGGTCTATCATTATCCATTGTCTCCAATAAGCGTTGCTATAGCAAACTGAATTGGTCAGAATGGTCTCAACTTGATTCCACAGGACATACATTCATAGCACCAAGAATCTCTCACAAACACTTTAACACAAACAATTGGCCTTCATGCTGTGCGTGAACAAAAGGCCACTCAGTTAGAAAAAAAATTACCTTTATACAATAGATAAGTTGCTGAGAGAAGGTGAGATGGCGCAAATCCCCTGTGCCATTAGAGGAACTTTCAAAAGGAGGAAAGGACCTTGTTTGATACAAATTTCAGGCCACAAAACTGTACAAGAGCTGTATATGTATTTTGTGTTAATCCTCATAAAATTCTAAGAAGGAGGATTGTGTGCATTCTCACTCCCATCAAAGCAAACTGGGACTCAATGAGGGACCACACTAATTTGATTAAGTTGCAAAAGTGATCTTACAAAATCCCAAAATTCACGACAAAATATCGGTCCCATCCTGACTCAAAGAAGCATGCTCACTTCTTCGCCTCGCATTCACTCACGTTCAGCATTAGTAGATTATGGGTATGGGTGACGTCGATGGCCAGTCTACTGGAGTCCTGACCTGTACCCTAAGTGCGGCTGGCTAAGTGAAACTGTGCCTCAGTTTCTCAAGTAAAACGAGGGTTATGTTAGATATGTTAGTTACACCTAACAGCGTTAAGAAGGATTGCAGTAACATGTGTGAAGTGCTAGAAACAATTCCTGAAAGAATCTAGCATACCTAATCATTAGACTTTGGATATCCAGATTTGGCTTCCTTTGGTTTAGGAAGACATAGCAAATTAGATGTGCTCGTTTAAGTCCAGATATCATCGTTGATATGGATCATGTCCTCAGTCTCTTGCCATAACTATTTGCGCCAATAATGAGAATTTGAGACAATCCTATTTCGTATGCTGTTTAGTATGCAGAGTGTTTACATAATCTCATGATTGCGATCTGCGGCTGGTTTTCTTCTAGGCTTTGGTGAGAGTCAAATCTGAGAAAAAAAATGGTGGCAAAGAGGGACATGCACACATAACTTTTGTATGCATAGAAAAGAAAAATCGCTATCCACATAAGCTATTTCACGTTATGATATACCCCCATATTGGTTCGAATTATGCGCTGTGCATCCTTTGAGGATGATGTGTAATACCATAAAGGGAGGAGAAAAGTCATTTGCCTACGATCTTAATTACGGCACACAATAGTAATTAATGCAAAACTGCCAAAAGTATCTAATGTTGAAGGAACTGTAAAGAAATCAAAAGGTGAATATACTCACCTAAAGGAAAACAAGCTGAGAGCCTGTCAGAACAGACATTTAAAAGGACGGTGGACCAAATACGAAGAAGAAGTTAGAAGAAGGAATAAAATATGCTATCAGAAGTAAATCTTCAGCTCTGGCCCTAGGGGAAAACGAAGTAACCTAATAGGTGTTTCCATCTTTAATTATTATGACTAGAATAGCAATGAGGTTTTGAGCTCAGAATTGGGAATGCTACAGACACTTAGGAGGCCTGCAGAAAGAAGCTTTTCTTTACCTACCCACCACTATGTCTGGCCTTAACTAGTGCTGACTGATTTCTATTTTCATAAGTTGCTCACCCACTGTAACAACGTTTTACACAGGTGTTGCAAATCTCAGGCACACATACATACTCACTATTATGGACTCAACGATACATGAGAGTTTGTAGTATAAATAGATTTTTTAGAAAGGTAATGTTCATCTCTACGCATTGGTCTCTGTATTATACATTCTATATACATAGTAGAATGAAAGCATATTTCTTTAAAAGGGAAAGGAGAAAAAAAAACAGAGTGACATAGCTGGAATTTATGGGTCAAATATTAATTCCCTGAATAGTTCAGTAAAATGAGTATTATACTTTGCAAGTCTGCAAATGTTTACTAATATATGTACCGTTTGTTGGAGGAACGGGAGGTGGGGGTGGATGAGAGAAAGCATAAACGATTCCCCTTGTTAGACTTCATGATCAATATCACTTGGGTCCTGCACCTATTAAAATTATATGTTAGATCTTTCAGGTAAAAATATTGGTCATATGATACATTTAAACTTCCCTATGGTCTGGAATGAGGTTTGAATTACAATGTAAAAAAATCTGAAACTAAATACCCACTAAATGTTCTTGCAAAGATTATAAGAGACAGAAGATTGTCTCCAGATGGCTAGAAATTTAACCAGTTAAATCACGAGTTCAACAATGTGTAGGTCAATTCCATGATCACCGCACCCCATAAAGGTAATTTTTGTTATGACTACTTTGTATTTATAGTGTATGTGAGTTAAGTCACCGAATAATATTAAATGAGGCAGTCTTATCACGTATAAATGTTGGCAATAGATGAGTACGCTGGAGCTTTTTCATCTGCAGTGCACAAGGTATTTGTTGAATGGAATAGTCTGACCCATACATATAACACAATTTATCTTTATGAATGTGAACTATGAATATGGCAGAAAGCCTTTCAACAGCCAGACCTGCCACATTGTTCTCTTCCGAATTACTAAAGACTTTTCAGGATATGCACTAAGTGCATGTAAAGTTCATTTCTCCATAGTAATTCTAAGGCATAAATTCTAACAGCTGAATATCAACACCAAACCTAAGAACATTATTAGAAAAAAGTACTAACTCTAAACTGTTACTTTAAAAGGCAGTCATTGTACAATGTACAGTGCATGGAAAAATACCTGAATAACTATTGCAAACATTTAATTCCCTCAGACTAGGAATCCTTCCTTTGCTAGGAGACGTGAGTATGCATATTTAGCCCTTTTATTTTTCTTCTCCATTGTAGTCTAGTGACTAAAAATAACTTCTTGCTTGAGTCCCCATCTTGGATTTTCCCCAGTTAAGACGCTTACGTTAAAAAAAAGTCTTCGGGTTCTTATTTACATGGACGACTATCATGGTACAATTTATAACTAGATCGCATATCCTCACTGGCACCAGCCAGCATTGTGGTTTAGGAGTGTGTGCAACCCTCCAATTCATTCCCCATTTTTTTTCAGCTAATAGTTATTCATTGTGACGACACGTTCTGAGGGGTTCATGGGGATCTAAAGACAGAATAGCAGTCAAGTAAGGAGCAGAGAGAAACCCTCATCTTGAAGCAGGTTTGATTATACAGACATCGCACTTTGTAAAATAAGTGCTAGTTACCTAAAACAGCGTATCCTAAAGTAGAAATGCCAATACAAGGAAAATGTTAAACTAGGTCTCACACATATTATCAAATGTAAAAATGTGTCAAAAATTAAAAGCAGTCGTAGAAAGCACACTCATAATATAATGATAATAATGTATAATAATAACATCTGGGCTTGATTGCTTAGCATGGGCCTGACAACCATGAAAAAAACACTTACATTTAACCACAAGAATACAGTTCTCTTTAGGCACCGGTAGGATATCCGTATGTGATTTAATCATGGCTACATCTCCTAATCGACATGCAAATTGTAAATAATTCAAAGAATATCTGTCCAAGGAGAATTATATGAATGAATGAATCTATTTTCTCATTGATGCCCGAAGATGGTAGGTATCATTACCCCTCTTTGTCACATTGTAGCTAAATACTTAGTTAGAAGAGAGAATGACATTATCATGCGAAAATTAGGATTTAAACCCCCAGTTCTGATCGTCTCCAAAGCTGTGGTTATAACTACTTCTGTGGCAACACTTTGGTTATTGTGGTCTAGACTCACTTCCTCATTAAGATCAAACATATTCTTGAGTAAAATAATTATATAATTCTCTTCAATTTGATAAATATTTGATTACCCCATGTTTCGTAATTTTTCATACCATTCCTACAAACACTAATTCTGTGTTATATTCTGAACACCTCTAATTAGCTTCAAAATTAAAGTGTATTTAAACAATCTTCTACTCTACTACATACACGCTGAAAAATATCACTGGTGGTATCGTAGGACAAGTAGGCAAGACTGTGAGTATGTGTCTCACAGGGATGCCTTCGCACAGTTAGGTTTCCGTGATCACAGTAATATAGATCCACTCCCTTTGTTGTTTCAGTTTGAACGAAATTGTATCGCACCTGGTGGTGTAGTGAACTTATGTAACCACCAGAGAGCTTTCTTGCCATTGTAAGGGACACAACTGGTGCATCAACGTAACTCGTCAATAGTAGCCACTAATCTGCAGCTATATGAACCTTCAGAGTATTAACTATCGAGCAGGAGCAGTATCTAATTTGTCTTTCATGAACTGTAAACATGGGCAACAACTGGAGATATAATGAGACTTCATAATGTCTGTAAATGGGTGTGCCTGAGCCACGCGTGCTGTGGGATATTAAGAAGACTCAATCACAGAGATTCTTCAGAGAAACTTTTGAAACATGCGGCAAACTGGAAACGAGACACAAGAACGCAGTCCACACACAGAACAAAACACACTAGTGTGTGCGTAGTTATTGTACACTCCTGACGGAAGTGACAACACTTAGGAGGCAGACGGGGTGTTATCCGGTCGTGGTCTGGAAGTAACACCTGTGCTGGCCCACTGAATGTACTGAGGAGGAGTCAAACCCATGCTTCCAGGGAAGGTTGGCTCACAGGGGTGGTTACTCCGGATGCAGAATGTGAAGAAACGCGAGAAAATTGCACCAGATGTTGGGCCTGTGTTTTACTCTTTCTGAGAGGCAATTCATCTTAAGTGAGGGAAACTCTTAGGAGTAGAGGCTGGTGGGTGGGTCTGAGAGTTTGCGCAATGAGTGATGATCTCTGGGCTTCTACCCGAGCAAACTGCATTTTGTATGCCTAAACCTCGACCAACTTTTCAGAAGTAATTAAATAACTCAAATATCTGTAATGTCAAATGGCCCCCCCCCCCCCCCAGCAGAACATCATGGTATTGAGGGGAAAAAGAGAAATTGGGAAGAGAACAATTCACATCACCCAGAGTTGCATAGCCTCTATCTGGTGAATAAATTTAAATGCAAGTAGGATTCTGCCTAGTCAAACAGTCAGAACTTCAGGGAGGGCACTGACTCCTCATTTCTCCCTGGCGCGCCCGCACGAAGAATTGCATTCTGTGACACAGTTGAATCGTCCTAGCTATATGGGGAGTACCAGCCTCAGATGGGAATATTCTAAAAAGATACCTATCAAATTCACATTGAAAAGAGAAGGGCTCTGCTCTCTAGCTTACAAAGGCCATCTAAATATACTGAATATTGGATGCCTTTTAATGGAGAGGCTACATGAAACCAAGTTAAGAACAGCATTTGTATACGCTTCACAATACGTCGTCGTTAAAGAATTGGAAAATTAAATGGGGAGAGATAGGAACACAAGCATGGAGGATAAGAATTGATCTCTAGATAGCAGGTACCAGAATGTGTTATGGAAAAAACAAAAGATTCAAACTAAGAAACTAGAAGAAAGTTCCATGAAGAATGGGTTTTAAATTGATCTTAAAGAAAAGGGCAGGATTTTAATAAGAAGGAAAAAAGTGGTGGTGGGAAAAACCAATGGGGAGAGAATAAAGACCAAACTCCTTTACTAAATGGACAAAGGCAATGAGACAACGCAATTCCTCAAAATGGGAAAATAGATGGACCATAAACAGAAAAAAAAAAATTATACATTGCCAATATCAAAAAAATGCCAATTAAGTAATGCCAAAATTATTTTTTATTATCAGATTGACAAAATTTTGTAAATGGTAATATCTAGTATTGGCACAAGGGGATCTTGGTACAGTCTTATGAGCGATCAGCGAATATGATATTATTGATCTCAAATCCCTTAAAAATGTTATTATAATTTTACTCAGTAAATTCAAGTCAATATTGATCTAAGGGGGAAAAATCGAGAGAGAGAACATAAAGGCATATACATTAGCCTCAATATAAAGCTAAATATTAGAAAGCTGAATTTAATGTCAACAATAATATAAAGTAAAATATTAACGACTATCTATTTACATATATTCAGAAGAATATGATGGACATTGTAAACTTTTTATAATTATACTAGAGTAAAAAAAGAAGGGTTTCTAAATATATCTATAGCATGTTAATTTAACCTAATCGCTTTATGTGCTTTGAAGCAAGAATAGAAAGATAAATGTACTAAAGATATTATACTTTTCTGAGTAGGATTACTATGATTCTCATTTTATACTTAGTAACTTCTGTAATATCCCAAAGCTGTTAGTTGGAAAAAAATGTGTTGAATCAATTTTTAATGAGTTGGTTTTTAGACAAGGGAGACGTGGAAAATGTCATTTAGGCCAGAAAAAACAAATATGATGTATAAGGGAGCTGAAAAAGAAAATAGCGACAAGACACTTTCCGAAGAGGACAGAGTACACTAGTAAGAAGGATGCCGAACGTTCAACTGAAAAGCTGGAAAAAGAGCTGGATAGGATTACTGCAGTCCTTGAGGACGAGCATGCTGTACTAAATATTAGGTCCTAGACGCTACAGGGTCCTTCGTACACGGGTGAATTATATGATCACATGGTTTGTAGAAAGGGACTATTCAAAGTGACCATCTGGGGCATGGAGGATGGACAAAGGGGGGAAACTAGAAGCAGACGAGCAGATTGTTTAGGCAGTCTTAAACTAGCAGTCCTTCCACAACTCTTTGACCCACACCCATAGATAAATATGTTTCATATAGTGACCCCGTATACTTACACAAACATCAACACATAACGATGATTCCCCCATGTGGTGGATAATCGCCAAACGGTTGCCTGATGACAGATGGATCACAACCAACCCTTACCTTATGAAGATTCTTGCCTTAATACATTTTCTTTGTATATCTGTTGTGGTGCCTTAGTATACACTTTTCACGCTCTAATATAACTGGTTTAGATTAAAACAAAAAATAGGTGCTGTGAGTCACGAGCCCGTACGAAGAATGGTTTGGTTTACAATGGCTTCATAACGTGACTAATTGCAACTTACTCTGGGAATAATATAAGCCTCCCGTTGTCCTCTTCTTCTGCCGAACTCACTGTCACGCCATGTGAGTAGACAAAACACACATCCTAGTTACTGTAAGAGACCAAGAAACCCAGAGCAAGTGGGCCACTCCGGTTGACTAGGCGCGTGGAGAAAGAAGACATGAACGTGTGAATGAGAGGAAGGGGACGGCTTTGACCACACATTTGTAGGAGGAATTGATCCGAGACGAGACTACTCGCTGTAATCATACCTTGTCCTCTCGTTCTCCTTGAATGCGTGGTCCTGTGTAAATCATTTTCCCGTGTATGTAGCCGTGAATGAAGTAAGCCAGGTACTTCGAAGGCCCTACCACTCCTCACTGAACGCTACATAACGTACAAGACAAGGACCCCAGGCAGAAGGCCAACAGATGAACCTCAGAGCCTACGCTCAGAAGTGCTATGGGGATTGTATTGCTGGAGCCCATAGGAAGGTCAATTGGGCCCCACCCCAATTCAGTTCTCATTCCCTTCTTCTACTTAACCACCCTATGCAGTAGATTTATCTTCTCGTTAGTAATCCTTTCCTTTCTTTCGGCCTCTAAGGGGTAAATTTGTCTAAAGATAATCGTTCCGTAACTAATCCCTCCATAGAATTTTGAGCTCACTCTTCCATATCCCCCTTGAACTTCACCTACAGGAATTACCTTCTGGTCTTGACAGTGCAGCTTGTGCGACATTCTAGATCCAGACTTATATATGGCACAAATCTTGACACAGGCTGTGCGCACACTCAATCCATATTTATTCCTGACATCGGATTTGCGAACAGGAGAGCCTCTATTAATCAGAGAAGATCGGAGCCGGTAAATTAGAAGGTTGGGTTGACTGCTGTTGGTATCAACTTTTTTCTTGGACGCACGAACTTTTGTGAGCCAGTGGTGGTGGAAGCGGTGTATGGTCTTGTTTCGCATCACAGTCAGGACCACCAGATGTATGGCTTCGGGTAGTGGTCCGTGGTGGGACGGCGTATGAGACCAGGCAGCTTACGTAGAGAACAGTGGTTGTGGGGAAAGTGGTGTTGTGCTTATGGATAGCACCCTAGTAACACACATCCAGTCTCGATAGAAATCAGCTGAATTTGAGCCAGTTGGATTGGGGAGGGGAGGGAGGTCGATAGAAAGAAAAAAGAGCGAGAGACAGAATTAGCTCTAAGATTCGAGTGGGAGAATGGGGATTGAACCGGTTGTATTCTGACATTCTCATACCCGGATAGGACAATACAGGAAGCAGGACTGTTTTGTGGAGAAAACAATGAGTCTGGTTTTGGTAGAGGTCCAGATCAGAGAAAATCCAAAGCAAAGGGAAAACGCAGGTAATGATGTTTTCCCCTGGGAAGGCTTCCTGTTCCTTATGGGAGGAAGCAGAACATGAAAGGCAGTGAACCAAATAATAAATCAATTCATGTACAAATTTCATGATTTAGAGGTGAACAACGGTACAAAACTATTCACATGGCCAAAATGCAAAAATCACCTATTATGAATTAACTAAGTTTTCTTGTTTACCTTTTCACATACCTTTCAAAAAAAACCTCACCCAAAAAAGGGGGGGAAAATTTTTGGGGGCCCTTCCCCCTTTTTTTGCAGATGAAAAGCCGACTCAAAAAATTTTTTAAAAGGTTTTTCAAAAATACATTGGTCCTGGGCTTTTTGCCCGCCCTTTTCTTGCCCCGCAGCCTTTTTTTTTTAAAGTGGACTAAAAATTTTTTATAAGAAAGAGGGAAAGTTGAGCTGGGGAAAACCCAAGGAAGAGTCATTCCCCAAAGGAATTAGAAATTCCAGAAGCCAAGGGAAAAAAGGAAACCCCCACCAGATTGAAAAAAAAAATTTAAAAAATTTTTGACTATAAAACCGGGGCCCTGAGAAAAGGGGTTTTCCCAAAAATTTTATGTGTTTTTTTCATGAAATTTCCCCCAGTGAAATTTAATCTTTTAAAATTTACAATCATCAAAAAAAACCCCCTTTAGAAAGAGGGTGTAAGGAATTTAAAAGTTTTTGGGGTTTTAACTTTTTTTTTTAGGCGAAAAAGACTTTTTAAAATTTTTTTTTTGTGTTTTGACATAAAAATATAGTTTTTTAAAAATTCGAAAGGTTGTATTATAAATTATTTTTATTTAAAAAAAGTTTTTAATTTCCCTTTTTCCAAAAAACAATTGAGCAGGTCTCCCTGGGAACTTTCATTGAGAAAGAAGAACTTTGGATTTGTGAGCCGGATTTTTTTAAACCCGGGGTTTTTCCACCTTTTTCTATTTGGTAACTACAAGGGGCAAGCCCCCGAAAATTTTTCTGAGCCTCAAAATTTTTTCATTGGTAAAAAAAAAAAACAAAACCCACTTTACAAAAGGTGTAGGGGTTAAAAAAGAAAAAAATTGTATATAAAAAATGGCCCCAAACCTGAAAGCAATCAAGAATAGTAATGATGAGAAAGAAATAAAAAAAAAAACAACCCCTATAAAAGCTTTGGAAAAGGGTGTACTTTAAACTTTTTTTTTCACTAGGGAAAAATTCATTCTGGAGTTTTTAAAAA